>CAKNWT010333570.1:0-18035 GCA_932066315.1 Andricus coriarius
AGAAGCTTCAATAACGTTTGTTTCCGAGCCACTCTAATTTGCCTGCTCATAATTTTTATGTTTTCTCTCTCTATATAGATTGTTATTCTACCGTTTTTGGGATTTTAAAATCTCAAATTGCATGATGTAGAGTTGGCTTCTGAGGCAAACGCACTACAAAAGGACATACTTGCCTACATTTTTCACAGTAGAAATGCAAGCAAATACATTTGAACCACTTTATTGAAAAATTGATGGGTTACGAAACAATTTGAAAGAAAGTCATGCCCGTTTCGAGGTTTAATAATTTTTCAGGCTTCAAATTGTAACTTGTTTAATTTTAAAGGCTACTTCTTTGAAATTTATAAATTATAGATGGCTATTTTGACTTTGAAATTGACAAATTTTTAATGTTTTAATTTTTAGTTTAAATGACTCGGAATTAGAAGACTTCTTTAACAGGGTTTGCTGACATTCTTAATCGAATTACGAAATGTTTCTGTGGATTTTTTTAAAAAGTAAATACGCGAAGGTTAAGTACATTAGGCGTGCAAATAATCTTCTTTGTTTTTCACATTGGAGTGACGTAGCCTGTTTACAAGTTTCACCGTATTACCGTGTGGCTGCGACATGTATACACTAAGCCTTCTTGAATTCTTTAACTAAAGTTAAAAATGAGTAATTAGTTAAATTTTTTTGATCCAGGTCTAGAGAATTTGCCGGTAAATATTTATTTGAACCAGGAGAAAACCGGAAAATGAACGGGAATTTTTTTGTAGAATTTTAGTGGCGATCCTGAAATATTTTGAAATATATATTTTTTTCAGGTGTTCTTTTTTATATAAGGCTGTCGATTTTTTACCACATATCTCACATTAATATTATTAAAAAATAATTGTACAAAAACAGTCGTAATATATGATAAACTGGAAACACATATTCCTGTATACTTTTAAGTAATTTAGATTTCAACGGGGTTTTTGACACACGGAATACATAATTATACATTAACCAAGTCAAATATTGAAAGCAAGCTGGATAATCGTCCCAGTTTTTGTAACATGTAAATGCCAACCTTTGAGCTTTGGATAATAAAAAACCAGTTTAATTGTATGTTAACTAAAACTACGGAACAAGCATTTTTATACCTTCTTAAAAGGGCTGTGTAATTATTTTTGATTTCAAAGTCCAAAAATTAAAGATTTTTCAATCATTCAGGGCTTAGTTTATAGATGCTTAAGCTCAAATTTCTTGTCATATTGCGTACATTTTTCAATTACAAATTATTACATTCTCATC
Source organism: Andricus coriarius (assembly GCA_932066315.1). Classification (NCBI taxonomy): domain Eukaryota; kingdom Metazoa; phylum Arthropoda; class Insecta; order Hymenoptera; family Cynipidae; genus Andricus; species Andricus coriarius. Next base: position 1,279 of record CAKNWT010333570.1, read on the forward strand.
ATAGAAGGTATTAGATTTGTGTCAAATTTTCTTAGAACCACTTTACGCTGCATGCGTATTTTTGGTTCAAATCGTATAAAATATCAATAAAAATAAACAAATTAAATTTATGGAAAAATGATGCTAGATGCAGTGGAATGTATGATAACAAAATTGTTTTTTATAGGATGCGCACATTTTTTTTTTGATCAAAAAGTGCAATGCAAAATCAGGGTCAAATATTAAATTGAATGAGAAAATAATGTAGCGAAGTTCGCGTTTTGAACAAAATCGAGTTCGAAGCACGAGATAAGTGATGAAAATGTGTTCGTTAGAGCCGTTGAAACTTGAACATAAGACGATACATTATCATCAAATTACAGTTGTGATTTCATCTCATTTAAATTACCCATAAAATCCGATAAAGTCTTGTTAAATCCTTTGAAACCCCTTGACATATAATAGAATTCTTCAAAATTTGATGATATCTTCAAAAATATAATTAAACACTTTGAAATCTCTTGAAATCTTTGCGCTATAAGAAATCTTTTCAAATGTTTCAGATTCCACGAAACCTGTTGAAAATACTTTGAAATCCTGATCAAAAATTTGGTTACAATGATAGAAGGGGGGTATGATGTACTAATTAATAAATTATACTAATTCACGATGCTATTTGTTAATTTTATGAACAAATATTACAAAAAATGATCTAAATAATTTATAAAAAATAAGTCGGACATCTATAGGCAAAGAAAATTATTTTTTTCGTTCATAAGATTAATAAAGTATATCAAATAAAAATTTGTATCATTAAGATTTTCTCTCCCAATTGAACCAAAACGTATTATTGAAAGAGCATCATTAAAGTTTCCATAAAATCCGCAATTACATTTGTCGAGAGCCTTTACTTCAATATTCGGATTTCAAAAAAGAATTTCAACCCACCACAGACGCCTCAGAGTACGCTGTTTGAGCCATCCTATCCCTAGAAAAGTACGGGATGGACATGCCTATCGCATGGAAATTTTACGTTCGAAAATATTTTTATCCACGGGTTTCAGTGACCTGTACAGTCATATACAGTCCTAGCTAGGATTATACAGTGTACAGTCATATAAATGTCAAAACCATTCTCTAGAAGTTTTAAACCTAGTAGCTTTACATGATTGGCTATATAGAGGTATTGATCCTAACAAAATACGTTTTCGGCTGCGCTGATCATGAATACGTGACCCCTATGACCCCTACAAGTTAGGATCGAAGTCATTTGAAGGTCAGCTTCGTTAGTTCGAGAGATATAATGTTTTTGACCTTAGACCTTTAAATGACTTCGATCCTGACGTGTAGGGTTCATAGGGGTCTCAGATTAGTGATCAACGGACCTGAAAACGTATTTTTTTTTATTATTTGATTAAAATCGTCGCGTGGCTCGAATTTTTTTCATATCTATCGCATCGTGAGGTCTGGCCAGTTCAAACCTAGTAAAACGTAACCGACTACTCTGCCCTAGCAGGAAAACTCCCTACAACCCCGAATTGGAACCAGCATATACTAACCAAGCAGGCCAACTTCAGCAAGTATTGCATAGCGGCAGCCATTACGTTGCCACTCACTTCTTCTCTCACTATGGTGCCTTGAATTGCATCCTGAGTGATCGAGGAGAAGCCTTTGTGAGAGAAATGATGAGAATAATGAAAAAACTTTCTAACATAAAACAATTGACGAATTCCGGGTATCGTCCTCAAAAGAAGGAATGCCTGGAGAGAAGCCACATAGCTTTAACAAATTATATAAAAAATTACGCGAACGATTATGACGACTGGCACAAACTGCTCCCACTCGCCCTGTTCATGAAGTGCCGGACTTTACTCCCTTCGAATTAGTTTCCGGAAGAACCGCACAGGTACTTACCTCGTTTTATTACCTAATTATTTACCTAATCGTCCTATTAAACAAGATTCGAAAAATCGCCACAAGGAATTTAATTGATGCAAAGGAAAGATCCAAGAATCACTATAACCAAAAGGCTAGGCCGCTAAACCCGAAAGTGTATTATCTAGTATACGTGGTGAAGAATTTACTAGATGAAAAATTCGATTCGCGAAATCATTGTTCATACAAGGTCGTAGGACTAACCAATAATCATAAGGTAATTCTAGAAAGTGAAGATGCCTCGCGATTTATGAAACATGCCGACAAACGTGAGGCATTTAAGATTGAAGCCGGTTAAAAGAATAAAAACAATGTATTATTCTCCTTTATCTGCATAAAAAACTGTATAATTATGATTAGGAATCTACAAAAAATTCGCTTAACCTTAGAGTATTTTGTGAAACAAAGTAAACGCAGGAATTAAAACTAAAGCTAAAAAAGAAACGAAAAATTTGTAATATAATCAATTCGAATAAATTTAATGATGTCCATGATTACGCACGAATTATCATGTGCCAAAATAATTCCGGGGTGGTGCACTGCTCAAATGTTTCTCTTTCTCTTTACAATTTTTCCTATTTTATTAGGGGTTATCAAAATTCACTACAAAATAATTTCGATAGTTATTTTCAAGAATTCTCTATGAAAGAAATACAGAATCATTTATTCCAAAATGATTCTGTGGTGGGGATTAAAATCTTGGTAATCATATGTAATTTAATTAAAGGTATAAATAAATTGTAATAGATAAATTTCAAATTAAGTAAACTAAAGAGCATTCAAACGCAAGCTTTGTTCATAGGGCAGGAAGTAAAAGCAGAATTGTTCAATTGACCTAAAATGTAACGTCCGTATCTTTGGATCCCTCTATGTGGTGCATATGCAACGACCGGCATTGGACAGAGCAAACATCCGTACAGCATCATCTAACTTACCAGCACTACCGGAATCTACTAAGAGAGTAATGGATTCACGCGGAGGCGTATTAGTGTTTGGAGACTCACTGTTTTTATGGACGTTCAAATATATCAGAATTTCTGTGAGACATATGGACACAGAAACAAATTCATACTGGAGAATTGCAAAGTCAAACTCGACGAAAACTGCATTAACATCTTCGAATACTAATTTAATAGGAAACATGATGTTGCTAATAATCGTTTGAAGGCTGTTTGACGCGAGTAGGAAAAACTGGAACGTAGGACGAAAAACCTTAATCCACAGAACCTACTGACAAAAATCAGACAACGGAGAACATCTCCGATGCTACGATTTCCGCCAGGAATAATGAGACCGGTTACAGGACTTGTCGCCTGTGATGATGAGCAGCAATTAGACGCAAAAGTCAACGAGGTGAATGATGCGCAAAAGAATTTATCTCACCACACTGGGCAACAAATTCATGTTTTAAAATCTGATCTCGAGCAAAAACATTCAAGAGAAGAAAATGAAGAAAGACACCTTAATCAGCTCGAAATTGAATTAAACATTACTGCAATGACGTCCAATCAAATTAGAGAATATATAACAGTAATAAACAATACAAACAATTTAAATCAAATGCTGAGAATGATGTGAGCTGGATTGGATAGCTAAACAAGATCAGCCGAACAACTCCTAGACGCCATATACGATGCTGGAAGAGTACATCTCCAGCCCTCTTTGTTAACAACCAATCAACTAGAGGTTGTGTATCGGTATGTACAAGACCATGCTCCCGAACTCATGTTTTCTAGTTGAGGACCAAAGTCAGTGTCGAGAAATTGGCACTATCATGAACCTCAACGATCATGGTGAAAAATGGATCTTCAAGGTTCGTACTGGATATTCCACTTCTCGACAAATCAGATTATCAAATCTACCATATTCACAGAATATCCGTACCCCAAAAAGTATTTGTAACCGAACATGTCCGGGCGTATATAAATTTTAATTCTAGATATATCGACGTAGATGAATATCAAAGAACCTACATCCTAACGACTGAGGATCAATTCTTGAAGTGGAAGTACCTTTAGCAATATCATGTTTGCAAGGCAGATCTTATCATTCACGAGACATCATCCGGTAAAAGTTTTGAAAGTGAGCTGCTGCGCCTTCCAAGACAAAACACATTTAAAATCTGCGATATCAAAATTTCATACCGGAGCGACTGATATTGGATCAAGGTGAACACTCAGCGGGATGGATTTACTCTCTCGACAGGGAGCAGTCAGCAGAATTAATCTGCCCAATGCAACTATTGATAAGAATTCAGTTATCAAAATTGGAAATATTTGAGCTAGGATTATTAATGCTTATAAGATCAGCACAAGAAGACGTTAACTACAGACTAAAAAAAGTGTAGAATTTTCATGGAAGATCAAAATGAAATTACAGGCATTCAGTGACCACAAGGCATTCCGCAAAAATCATTGAACACATACTCGTGGGTCTTATATTGGATTAGGTTTATTATCAATCCTGGCAATAATTACCTATTTTTCTCTCTCTCAAATCTCAATAGTAATATTAGCCTGTGTCGCTTGTATGAGCAAGAAGCGATCTACGAGTTACAGAATTAGCGACGTCAAACGAATTACTCCAAATTACGAAGCAGCTGACCTCGGCAAATGCCACGAATATGACATAGAATCCAAAAATATCTCCAAGAGCCACTAATACAAATTCAAATTTGATTTTTCGCAAGAAAATCCTCCAGCGGGCTCCTGAAAAAGCATCTAATACATCAAAAGTATCGGAGATTCCCCTGCCCAAGGTAAAGTTACTAGTGTAAGTACTTCAACTCATGTGAAAAGATTAGTGAATGCGAATGACACCTATAAAAACAAAGGAGCGAACAAATGCTCCTAAGTGTTGAAATGAAAAAAGTACAAAATTTCGAAAGTGGAAGTGTAACATGTAAAAAAAATTCACACAAAAGTACCATATTCTCCATATTAAGTTTAAACGAATACATAGAATCAGCTAGGATTTAATATAAATCACATTACTTTTTGATATAATGACTGAGGTGCTTGTGAGAATGAAGAATTTATAAATCACTAATAAGCCCGTATACGTCTATATGAAAAGCGTCTAAGCCAACGATAGTTTAAGTCGTGACAGGTTCCGCGAATTTATCTCATAAGTTTATTACCTTCTTACATAACTCAGAAATTTCACTGTATGAAAATTATCAGTCCAACTAGCATGGAAATGGGCTGCTCATTTTGACCCCCGTATGGTTCATTTCCAAATTGTCACTTGACAATGCACATTCATTCAAAATTAGCTAAATGCTTGGAAAAATACCCTACCTTGACTATGCATTTCTACCTTCGCATCGGTCAGACTCAAAATTCGCATCACACTTCTTTACTGCTTCTTTCGCCAAAAACAAGTACTTTGGAATAAAAAAAAAACACGGTTTCACATACCCGTCTGCACTCGAATCGTAACGTTTGATCGAATTATGGCATCATCGGACCTAATTTGACAAATTTAATTGACTCACACAGCCAGATTTATGGACGGACGTATGACACTTTTGGATCTTCAGTCGACGGAAGACAGAGCACGAATTTAAGTGCCACAACGACGCATAGACGTGTAGCCATTTAAATTCGAAACCAGCAAAGATCGTTTTCCACTGTCAAGGATGTTTGGAATCTGCGAATAAGCTTACTGAACTCAGAATAGAAAAAGCGAATCGGTCCCAGTGCAGTTGTCAGCCAATTGCAACGGTCCAAGAAAAGGCATGAACCTGACAAGTTACATGCTTTCCCAAAAACAAGAAATGTAATCCGTATCCACTCCTTTCTTCCCCCCGGCGAATGCAGTGTGGCAGTAGCTATAAGTTAGCGTAATTCCAATATAAAATCGCTTGTGTTTTCTTGAATTCTTTGGAATTTTACTATCTGTTTTCTATTCCATTTTCTTTTAATTTGAATACTTCAGAATCAAAACTAGAGTCAGTGCGTCAGTTATTCAAAAGAAAACACTTTTTATCATTGAGATTCAACGGTAACAGGACAGTTGAAAAAGGAAACATCTTGAATTAGCAGGTTTATAACAGTAAAAATAATAATCTCTTACGCGAAACCTCATTATTTTCATTGACATAAGATTTTCAACAAAGCAATTTGAAGAAAAAACTACAAGGATGTTTTAATGTTTTAATTGAAATTTGTCATAACTTCAGGATACAAGGATTATTATGTTTCATTTGAAAATTTTTTCATTTAATGAATTATAACCAGTCTCAAGTGAATCGCAATTTGCAACAACTTCCATAAAAAGAGGTGGGAAGAATGCGCAACATCTGCCTCACATGACATTTCTTCATTTCCTCTGATGTCAATAATTATAATTCTTTTGAAAACTTCCCTATTTTATATCTGATTTATAATTTTCCTCAAACACTTCTTCCGGTCATTAGAAATTATAGTTATTTTACAAAATTCTCTGTAGCAAAATCAGAATTATAATTCTTCTCGAAGATTTCCTGTTCCTAATTAGAATTATCATTCTTTTCAAAATCCCCCACTCACAGATGTGAGTTCTTATTCAAAATTGTTATTCTTTTGGAAGATTTCTTACTTCAGATCTCAATCCAAATTTTTTTTTTAAATATTCCCTGTTCTAAACTTAAATCAGAAGTCTATTCAGAAATCCCACGAGCCAAGTTCTATTTGTTAATTTTTTGAAGAAAGTCTTGTTCCCACTCACAATTATAATTCTTTTTCAAAAATTCTTTATTTTAAGTCAGAATTATAATTCTTCTCAAAAATGTTCTCTTCCAAGTTAGAATAATAATTCTTTTGGAAAATTCATTATTTCATATCTAAACTGTATATGGTTTTTTCTAGTGTTACTTCAGAATAATTTAGTTCCGATTTTCGCTTCTAGAAGATTTACAGCTTTACAGTTAAATTTTCAACAAAAAGTGGAATAGTAAAGTTTTCAGTTGCCAAGTGGTCACTTTCAAACAGTAAGATACATTTTTTACCAAGAATATTAATTTTAACAGAAACAAAACAAACTTTCAACAAAATACATCAATTTTCAACCGAAATTTGGATTTTCATCTAAAAACAATAAATTTTTCAACAATATCATTCTATTTTAACTTAAAAATGTACATTTTTAAACACTAACGGAAAATTTGAATTGCACCTTTAAGATAATAATTTTTAACAGAATAATACGAATGCCGTCAAACGGATTAATTTCAACCATGTAGGGTAAATTTGAAAATTCCTAAATTCACACTTTAAATTACTTAAGGTGGGGGGAAGTGGGGAGGGGTTTAACTAAAACCTAACTGACTCTAGATTTTTGGAGTATTTTTAAGTAATTATCCTATTAATTTGGGGTATTTCGGGGTTTTAGAATTTACCCCGCATGTCAAAAATTACTCTGTTTCACGGTGTTTAACCAAATATTTCAATTTTCAACCTAAAAGATGAATTCTTAACGAAGAAGTTCTCAACCAAGGAGATGCATTTTCAACAAAAACGATAAATTAGAAAAAAAAGAGATCAATTTTCAACAGCGTTGATTCATTGTTTGGAAATTATCCTAATTTTTTACATATGCAATTTAGGTCTTTTGGCAATTAAATGACTAATTTGCATTTAATTATATATGGCTGAAAGTATTTAAGAAAATTGTATAACAAAATGTTTGAGATCTAGCAAAAAATTATCTAATTGTGTGTACAAATCAAATTCTTCATACAATGACTAGTGATAAATAAAATTTGTTTTTAATTACAATATTTATGTTTGTTTTCCTTCACTCGTCTTCAAAGCGAAAGAAGAAAAACAAGTGAAGTTTTCCATTTTATCACGCTTTAATAGAATCTGATGATAATGTTGATATGTAATTAAATAATTATGTATTTAGTCACTGTCCCATGATGCCTATGGAAATTACCTCTTTTGCTTAAAATTAATATTTTCGAACAACTTTGTTGAAAGTTAAGTTTTTTGTTGAAAATAAATTAAACTTCAACAAATTTCAAGTGAAGATTTTTTAATTATAAATATTAAAATTTTATTCAATATTTTACCGTGGAAGACTTCCTAAAAAAATAATTTTATTTTTATTTTGTAGGTTTTAAAATAATTGTTTGTTCAAAACATGGGTCTATTAGACATGAATCATCTCCTACGCATCAGCGAATAAGGAGCTCTATTAATGTTTGTTTACGAGCCATTCCAATCTGCCTGCTTATAATTTTTATGTTCGCTCTAGGATTCCAATTTAAAAGTTCGAAAGTGTTTCAATTTTCAATCGTTTAATTCTAACTATTCACAATTTTAAAATGTGAAATGTCTTTAGTACTTTCAGACTTATTCAATTTTTACGTTATATAGTTTGCTATTCTTCAGTTTTGGGAGTTTGCAATTTTGAATTACACAATGTCAAGCTGACTCCTGGTTTGATATTGTAACATTATAAAACCCAGAAATTCCAAATTATTCCATTTTTAGTCCTGGGGACATTTTATATTGAAGAAATTTCAGTTTTCCATTCTTCGAAGTTACATTTTTTATGACACATTCATACGAATTGCCGGTTCTGACTTAGCTCGTGAATAAGCCGAATATATTCATGTTGTCAAAATGCATAGCCTTGAACTTTATGAAAAGAAGTCTTGCCCGGAGGAGAACTGGACCTGGCATGAAGAGGAGGCTACTGATGAGAAGTCCGGGCAGGAGCATTTTGTCTGGCACAAGAAGAATCAGGATAGCATTTGCCTGCGGGATTCCATACGGACTCTAATGAATTGTCATTTTCAAAAGCTTGAGTAAAACTGTTTGGGAAGATTGGGCGATTTTTGCCCACTGGACAACACCTTATTTCATCTGCATTCAAATTATCAACTGCGCCGCTTATAATATTTAGTTTTATTCGCGAATAATTTTCATCTGTCCTATATATTCCATGAAGAGTCCCACTATAATCCAATATCGCAAAAACATCACCATTGGTTGTTGATAATACAATATATTCTTGGTTTGGCCCAAGCACATAGTTCGCATACTCTATTCGCATTTGAATTTGTTTATAGCCACGAAAAACGTATATTCGAAATTCAAATCGCTGGTTCTGGTTTGTGCAAGGAATAAGCCGAATATGGCCAAGTTGTTCTATTGCCCATCCAAGTACTTGAACAGACAGAGACCTTCCCGGAGAGGACCTGGACCTGACACGAAGTGGAGCCTCCTGAGGTGAAGTCCGGTCAGGTAAATGTTGTCTATCATGAGAAGAAGAACCAGAGTTGTGTCCGCTATGAGCATTCGATTGTAATTGTAGTGAATCGTAATTTGCCAATGATTTATTAAAACCTTGCGGGAAGATTGGGTGACCTCTGCCGACTGCGCAATCTCTTAATTCATCTGGGGTCAAATTATTAACTGCGCCACTTATCATATTTATTTTGATTCTCGCATGAGCTCTATGTGTCGCATATATTGCACGGAGAAGCCCGGAACACTCTAATATTGCAAAAACATCATCATTGGATGTCGATAATACAATCTGTTCTTGGGCTGGCACGGGAATATAGTTCGATCTTGTTAGCAACCTAATGGGTTTATTAGCAGGAAAAACGTATCTTCGAAATTCGAATAGTAGGTTCTTATTTGTGTGAGGAATAAACCGAATATACCCAAGTTGTCCAAGTGTATATCCAACTACTATATGTGAAGGCGGCCATCCAGGAGGCGACCTTGTTTTGGCACGAAGAGGAGGCTCCTGAGGAGAAGTCGGGTCAGGTGAATGTTGTATTTCAGAAGAAACAGAACCAGGGTTACGTTTGCTATTAGGATTACAATCGGACAGTAGTGAATCGTCATTTGCTAAAGCTTTATTAAAACTGTAGGGGAAGAGTGGGTGATTTTCGCCTACCGGACAATATCGCATTTCATCTGGGGTCAAATTATCAACTTTGCCGCTTATCATATTCATTTTCATTCTCGTACGAGAACTATTTGACGAATATATTCCACGAAGAAACCCGCTATGCTCTAATATTGCAAAAATATCACCATTTGATGCTGATAAAACAATATGCTCTTGAGCTGGCACGCGAATATATTTATTTCTTTCCGTTCGCAATCTAATCGGATAACTGGCAGGAAAAACATATCTTCGAAATTCGAATCGTAGATTCTGATTTGTGCGGGGAATGAGCCGAATATATCCAAGTTGTCCAAGTGCGTATCCAAGTACTTTAGGAGAAGGAGGCACACGAACTGGATGCTCCTCAGGAGCCTGAAGTATAGGACGAGAAGGTGGAGAGTGACAGCGAACCGGGCGTGGTGTGTTACGGCAATCACTGCTTGACTGCGAACTTAACTCTGCGAAAAGAAATAGAAGATTTATATTTCTTGTTGAATGAACTTCAAAAAGAGTTTGATACTTCATTGTCATTTTTGGCATAAAATAATTCAAAATCATAAGGAAAGGATTCCGTAAAGAAAAGGTGTGTCATAGAAATGCCAGGTTAGGGAGTTTTTATACGCGTCATGTAATTATTTTAAATTCTTTTAAATTCAAAAGAACATAAGTCCGATTATTAATGCACGTTAGTCACTTATAAATAATTGCAGTACCATTTTGGTTCAGGAATTATTATGATGTCAAAGAAGTGTATTTAAAAACAAATCTAATTTGCAAATTACCTCTTCTTTTCTGAAAAATGCAACCATTTTGGGGAAAAAAATTAATTATTTTGTTAACAAAATTTGTCCCTTCATTGCAAATTCAACTCTTTGTTCGTAAGGCCAACTGTTTGGTGACAAATCAAAAAATGTATTTCTTTGTATTCTACTATCTTGCCGAAACTACATCTTCATGGGTAGAAAATGTTCGTGTTGTTCCAAACTAAGCTTTTGTGTTTGATAATTAAACCATCCTCGAATAAATTCGTCTTTGTAGGTTGAACATTTAACTATTTGCTAAGAAATTCTATTATATTGCTAAAAAGCAATTTCTTTGTTGTAAGCTTTGTACTATATTACGCACAAGAGGGAACAAGAGGGACATTCTTGATACTTGTATGTTTTCAGCGAGAGGCGTAGCAGTCGACCTTAAGAGCTGCTTTTCAAGTTCGTTGGTATGTAATGGCCATTATATCTATGACGTCGTGATGCCGTCCGATACGAGGAATTCCGTGCCTGGCTAGCTTTCTTCTGGTTCATTCCTCGGTCCCGTCTCTTTTCCTCGGGCCTCGGTTTCTCCGAGGAATGCGAGAGATGTGCGTTAGCGGCGCGGACAGCTTGCGAGAGCGTTATTTTGCCACTCTGACACACTAATGCTAATAATTAGCGTTCTTCTGTGAAATTTAAAGTCGAAATATGATTAGATATTATATTTTTTCGTCCATTACTGATTGATTTGATATCAAGTACGACTGTGTTACGATTGTTTCAAAGACTTAACTTCGCTCTATTCGTATGTTATTTTGTTGAAATTAGAAATGTATTTTGAAAATTATAACAATAGAATGTATGAACGAGAAAAGTAAAACGCTTGGTATGTTTTTAATTTATTTGGAGTTTAAGGAATTCAGCACTAATTTAATTTTTCATATTTCAAAGCAGAATTTAAAATATTGTGGTGTCTCATATCTACGTTTGGTGAATAGAATATATTTGTCGGATCATTTAGAAAATCGAAAGTGCGTACTATTACTTAAATCACTTTGACTACTTCATATGTTTTAAATGTGAAATTTTAATATAAAGAAGCAATACATAAGTCAGTAATAAGACACATATAAAATCATATGATCGGCACACAATCAATTTTATAATTCACGCCTACACAAGACATGTATGTATGTTTGTGTATTCATGTATGCAAACAATTTCATAATTCGGAAATGCCTTAGCACTGAAAAGTTTCCCTTCGGGTCCTTCATGAAGTGTATATCTTAGGGTTTGGCTAAGTCGAAATAAAATAAAAAAGTGCTTTAATCGCAGAGTTGTGGAGAAATCGTAAATGTTATTATTGTTTCTTAATCTCCAAATTATGCCCATTTTTTAAAATTCGTTTAGAACTTTTATGTATGTTCATATGGAAAAAATGTTATCTCTTATGGAGTCCTGAATATGACAAAATTTTCGGAAGTACATTTTAAACATCATAAAGCTTTTCTATGTTGAAAAAAATTCCGTGCAGAGCTTCTAGACTTTTTTTCATTTCCAGGTGTTTATGCGAGAATAAATTTTTCAACACTGCGATTAAAAAATTATTTTATGTTATTTCAACCTTGCCCAACCGCAAGATATTAATTAATATTAAAATATTTTACAACATTCCAAAAAATTTCACATAGATTTTGCGTTCACTAGAAGGCTATTCATTAAAGAACGCTAATTAGCATTAGCGCGTCAAAGTGGCAAAAGAACGCTCCCGCGAGATGTCCGTTCTGCTAGCGCACATCTCTCCCATGCCTCGGAAAAATCCAGGCGAGAAACGAGAAAGGACGCCACGAGACGAGGCAAAACGAGACGTCGAATAACGAGACAGCAGGTATGTCTTGTCTCATTCCAGGGGATTTATCGCTTGGCGGCAACACTACTATGACGTCATAATTGTTGACGATATAAATATACAAATGACCATCATATGAATATAAGGTGGAAAAAGAGACTTTATTTTCGCTCCACAGGCCTGAGAAATGGCCGTATTCATGCAGGTATTATATAATTTATGATACAAATGATAGATATATTATATTAGTATATTCACCAATAGAATTAAAGATGACCGCCAGAGTGAAAACGAAAGTATAGCCTATCCTCATTTTCGCAATGTAGAGGAAAAACTGTTCAATGCTTCAGTTAATAAGTCAATCAACAAATGTAACCAAAGAATATTCTATTGCATCATCAAAGTACAAATATATACATAAGTAGTCTTTATCTCACATATATGTGAGATGACGACGTTATTAGTTTCAAGGTTGTTCTTCGGAGATATAAATATCAAATTTTAATCTCAATTGAAAGGCATTGGTTTTAATTGGATTTAAACTTTCTGTGTAACAAAAAAATTATTAAAAAGGAAATTTCCTTGTATCATTTAAAGCCACAGAGTAAAGTCATGTGAAATAAAGAACAAACAATAACATGATAAAATATGTGTATAAGTGTATAAGAATGAAATCTTACAGTTTTCAAGGTTATTACCATGAAGCATGAAAAAGTATAGCCGTAATGAGTGTGAGTAGAGGACGTTGACTTACTGTAACACATAAGATTTAAAAATAGGCGTACCTTAGTTCACTTTTAAAATAACTTTTTTGACTTATTTGAAAAAATTTGATTTCCTAAATGTTAAAGTTGAAATACTTTGTCAAAAATTAATTTTATTCATAATATCCACTCGTATTCTTGAAAATCAATTATTTTAAGTTAGCATTTTAACAATTTTATTCTCAATTTATGTATTTTATTTTAAATTCTTCTTTTTCATTTTTATTTCGAATACACGCTCAAAAGTTCAACAACTTTGTTGAAATTTAATTTCATCAATTGTATAGAAATTTCTAGTTTTCTCGAATCTCTGATACTATATGTGTCGATGAGTTTTCAGTATTATTTTATCTCTGAACTGATACCCTAATATTCGTTATGCATATTTGCAGTTCAGATCGATTTCCATGGGACGAGAAAGTACTGATTAATGAGCGACATAGTGAAAGAGATTCGAAAAAACTGGAATTTTCTACGTAATTTCTAGAACAAGCAGCAAGTGATAATAATTTTTTGAATAATGGCAAATTATCTTACAAAAGACCTTTGATTCTGAACATTCATTATCTACGTCAATAATTCCAGAAAATAATACATCTTTACGATTCACTGAGTATAAAAATTTATTTAATAAATTAAAATTGTTCACGTAATTTCCAAATATCCTAAACAAACAAATATTACCCATAACATTCGTAGATTGTGTAATTAATTCTAGAATATTATATCTTTTGATGATTCACTAAACATAATATTTTTTTCAAACAAGAATAATTGTTTCAACAATTTCAAATCTGGTAAAAAATACCTAAAAACTTGTAACCTAATGAATAAAAATAATTAATGTCTAAAAAATTTAAAAAGAAAACATTGTTCAGGATTATTCTCAATGTTTCTCGGTTTAAATCTAGTGCTTGTGTTACGTATCGAGGATTTAGGGTTAATCTGAAAATATTCCTCCACCTGTATAATCTTTATACATTATCATCCTAATCAGATGGTATTGGTTTCATATACAATTTGATTTTGTGGGTTTTCATAATTTTTCCGCGTTTTAAAACCCCCTAGTCAGAAAAAACGATTTTTGCGAAGGTTTCTGTATGTAGTGTGCCTGTAGCCGGTATGCAGTCTGTCTGTAGTCTGTAGTCTGCAGGCACGATTACTTTCGAAAAAATTATCAGATTGGATTGAGCTTTGGCACACTTTCTTAAGGCCTAAAAAGAACAGGTTTGTTAGCCATTTATCTGGTATAACAATTCAAAAAGTTAGAGCATTTACGAAATTTTTTAGACTATTCATTTCAAGAATTAAAAATTTAGTGCAAGGCTATTTGTATTACTCAGCATTTCAAACAATTTATCTCTGAAATTTTTTTTGATAGAAAGCAAATTATCAGTCTAAACGCATTTTAAGAATTAAAAAAAAAAACGAAAATTCAAAAATCTGTAACCAAACAAGACCCTATATGAAAAAAATTCAACGAAAGAAAAACGTTGCTTTTTGAAATAGAATTTTCGGACAAAAAAATATGTAAAATAAAATGTAATTTTTTTAATGAATTACCTCTAGCGTATCATGAGATAAAAAGCAATATGAGGAGACTGTTAAGATCTCCGGACTATGTAACAAATTGAAATCCACGATAATATTAAAACTATTAAAATAAGAATTTGCTCAATTATGTTTTACTAGAATCTTTTTCGTTTGAACAACTTTTGGCTTTTCATTTCTTGTCGGCTCTTGAGTGGTTTCTCCATTTTTTCTCATTTTTTACACAGCCTGTGTCGTTCTTACAAAAATGTAATTGTTTTATTTTCAATGTGGTTTTTCGCGAATAAAACAAAAACTACGCGTCCTATCTGAAAAGAGACTCATGACACATTTGTATACCCTTTTTTGTTGTACAATTATTGTTTACTCGTCTTTTTTGCGTCTTTTATAATTCAACCGCAAAAAAGAATTGTCGGTTTTTCGTTATGTTTTGTGCGGTCAAAATTGGCATTTTTGATTTTTCAAGTAAATTGAAAACGTTGGTAAGGTAATCTTGTAAGGCTTCCGAAAATCAACGTTTTGATTCTCTTGGCGTTTTTTAATATCATACGTTGTTTGGCTGAAAATTTTCATTTTTGGCCTTTTCTTGTAGGCCATAAAGAAGTGTCCCTAAGCTCAATCCAATCTGGTCAGTTTTTTAATGGTGATCGTGCCTACAGTATACAGACATTTTCGTAAACATTATTTGTTCTGACTCATGGGGTCTCCAAACGTGGAGATTTCATGAAAACCGACAAAGTCCAATTTTGCAGAAAACAAATACCTTCTCATCAGGATGAGACCGTGAAAACCTTGTATGTTTTAACTTTTAAAAACTTATGCTTTAAAGATTTGTCAAATGTACATTTAAAAATTACGTTTAGAGACTTTTTGTAAATATGTATATTTTAAATGTACAATCATTTGCACTTGTTAGTTCAAAATGATCTAACTGCAATATTCTAAACATTTGTCATCTTTCGGAGGATATAGAAGAATTATACACAACTGACAAGGTTTTATGATATATTCAAGGATTCCAAGAAGCGAGGCATATCATATAGGATTTCAAGGATATAAAGAAATTTTTAATT
This sequence comes from Andricus coriarius, assembly GCA_932066315.1. Lineage (NCBI taxonomy): Eukaryota > Metazoa > Arthropoda > Insecta > Hymenoptera > Cynipidae > Andricus > Andricus coriarius. Next base: position 17,072 of record CAKNWT010333570.1, read on the forward strand.
TTTAATTCAGTGGGTCTCGATTATACAATACCCCCATTCATTGGGAATTTACTTTGAATTCTCATTAATGTATACTGAATTATTCTTTGTTTTAAATTCTTTGGAATTGCCTTGCATTTTTTTAGCTCATTTCAAACTTACTTAATTTTTATTTTAATAAATCCATTCGACTTCTTTTGAATTAGCTCGAAATGTTTTGAAGTCTGATAAATCCAATTCTTTTGAATTGTTTTAAATTAAAGAAAAGGAACATTCACATGAGAACTGAATATTAGTCACTATTTGTTATTTTTTATTTCAGAAATGAGTATCTTTTGTTCACTTTTGCGGTTTAAATATGTCACTTTTTTAAGGTAAATTAGCCTGCGGCGGCCCTGAGACTAATAAATTCAAGAAAGCAACTGAAAAACTCAAAATTGAGTAACTTTTTCACTTTCTCGTCCTCTTCCACTTTTATAAATTCACGACGGTACTCTGTTTGTAAATTTCAATCGTCACAGCTCTTTAGAAAAACAATGTGAAATACGTAAAAGTACAAGTGAAAATAAATGTGAAAAAGTTACACAATCGCGCCCTTAGTTTCTCATTTTCTGTGTTTTCAGTACTATATTTTTGTAATGTTTCGTACAAATAATGAATAACAATTTATTAAAAGAACGTATTTGAATCAATTAATATGCAATTCTTACCGCGAGCCATACTAAAAATACTCTAATTCCGTCTTTTTGTGATTAAACTTTCTCAAATGATTCCAAATCTGTTCTATATATCGAACGCTTTGTCAATGTTAGCGACATTAAAAATATCAAGAGAGCATTTTTGACTTACTAAAGGCGTCCAAACCTAGGGCCATCATCTACTTCTTGCAAAACTTTTTGTTCTTGCCTTTCAAAGAAAAATTGTTATCATTATTATTATCTCCAGCAATAAATCATTTAAATACTCAATAAATTTAAGGAACGGA
>CAKNWT010333571.1:1640-26587 GCA_932066315.1 Andricus coriarius
TGTTGCCAAAATTATGATGATTTTATTGATGTATAATTTTTGGTATTGAGTACTAATACAAAATGTGAATTAAAAAAATATAACTTTTTTCTAAGTTTGCATTTTTTGACATGAATTAAAAATTACATGTAATCGATTTGGCTGATTTTGATCCGAATACATTTTTTTCTCAGTATTATGTATAATATATATTAATTTATTTCTGGAGACCAATCTGCTATTTCCTTAGTCAACAGAAAATCATCATTATTATTTTCAAATTATTTCTGACCTGAACAAGTTTTATTTTTTGTTTTAATTTAAATTAATTATTATCATTTAATACCAACAATTGTTCATAACAAACAATTTTAATTATTTTTGTACACACAAGAATATCTACTTCATTCTCAAAATTCAATATTTTTGACCTTATTGTAGGAACATTTTTGATTTCACAAAGCCACTAGAGATTCTTATTTTTGATAAAACGTAGCAACTTTTCTTGTTACTCTCGTTTTTCACAAATTTCGTATATACGTCTGACCCAAATTTACAGTGTTCCGAAGGAATAAGGAAATTGATAAGGAATACAAAATAATGTATTACAAATATGTAGAATAATTGATGATTCATTACAAGAATAGACTCCAATTTCTCATTAATTGGTTTCCTTAAACCTCCCGAGGGAGCTGGGGGCACAGCCGCCACCTGAATTCGGCTTGCCTGAGAGACAGATGGAGAAGAAAGGCCCTTAAGACCCTTAGGCCCCTTAAGGCTCAACCCCTCTCCCCCCTCCGCCAACTCACTTTCTCCTTCCTTCGTCGTTTGTTTTGGTTTTGCGTGTTCCATGTTGTTCCCACGAGAAGCTAGGGAAATAAAAGGTCCGCCCCTGCAGAGCCCCGCATGCAGGGGTAAGATGAATACTCGGGCAGGTCGTCCGGTGTCCCCGAGAGGCGGTTAGGACATCTTCGTAACCCCTAGGTGCCAAAGTGCCACAAGCACGATCACTCCACGCTAATGGCTTAGGGGGGTGGTCACATTGAGTGAGACAACCAATGTTCAAACATCCGCTTGCAGATCACCACAACAAACGGAGGGCTGTTTCTTGGACGCAATGCGGGCCGCAGGTCATTCCTGTCCGGATTAAAAAGCTGTATATCAGTCCGGCAGGGGCCTCGACCCAGGGATCCAGAAGGCCAGTGTTAGCTAGACTCTTTCACCCTTCTACCATACCGTAATCACGCATACCAGGAGAGCCCGTTTATAGGGATCCTTTCATTCATATCCATACGCATGCAGGCCGAGGTCCTCTTGTCCCCAAACTACCGCACGCTTAAGCCTCACCACCAACTACAAGGTGTTATAGCCCCTAGGGGAAGATGTGGACGTAAGTCACGTTTCAAATTTTTTAACAGCGGTTCAAGCTGTGATCGAATCAAAAGAATCCGGGTCGATTCAGCGCAATAATCATGAAACAGCACGAATCAAGCACAGACTTTAAGTTTATAAACTTCGAGCGCTTTCGCCTGATCTAATAAGTTCAAAGATGCTCGCCTCACGGTTCGTGTGATCTCAGTGGAGTTCTTAAAAAAAAATTTTATTCAGAATAAGGCAAAATAACAAAATTATTACTATTACAATGTTGATAGTTACCGATTACTTAGAGAAGTATGAACCCAACAAAAATTCTGAGGGTTGTAGGATACGCTAGTGATTCGGATCGGATTATCATTAATTCAATTTGACCCATGTACATTACTAGTTTTAATTGTAGAAAAGTGAGCTAATAATAGTTGGCAGAAAAGTACTAATTTGTTAGTTGCTTAAAACAATATTTAATTTCCTACTTGATTTTCTCTTTGCAGAATTAGCGTGGCCACATATAGACGGTGCAGTTAATCCTCTTCCCATTGAAATTCGTGTTCATTATTACGAACGTCGATATCGTACAAGTCGAATCTTCCCTTTACCAGCAGAAATACTAGTACCAGCAGCAACTGATGAGAAGGGCCAATACATCATTGGACTAATGATAAAAGACATTTTGCTTCCATTTGTGGCTCTTAGAGTAGAACTTCGTTATGCCCATGGAAGAGTTAAAATACGCATAAATGGCAATAATGCCAACGAGCTTCTATCAATATCCAGTGAGGATCCTCTAAATCATCGGTTTTTTCATGAATTTCCTGAGACTTCACGTTATATGCGTCCTGCCATTTTAAGAGAATAATTGGCCCAGTTCGTTTTAATTATTTCTTGAATGTTCTTAAAGTTTCTATGGAAATCTAAAATTTATAGTACTGTTGTGAATTCTATGGAAATCAGCAGGGAGTTTTTGAAATTTTTGGAATTCACAATGGCTGCTTTGAATTTCATCGTGACATTTTTGGAATTTGCTATGAATGGAGTCTTAATCCTCAAGAGGTACACTGGTGCGGATTCGCACCTAATTTTTTTTGATTTTGTTCGCATTTGCGCGCGCATAGTGGCAGCGGCTTATACCCATTATTCTAAATAGATATGTTAAATATGCGTCATATATGATAGACGTTTATTGTATGTTCAATATACTGAATACTTAATATTAATATTAATATTAATATTAAAAGGTAATGTTATGAAGGTTTTGTATGTAGCTTATGAAAAACTGAATTTCCTAAATGTACTAAAAATGTGGAAGAATGAATTCAGGAAACAATGAGTTTCCTTGTTTAATTGAGCCAACTAATGAGGTTGTTTCGAAAGAAAATTATTATTTGCCATTTTTATAGAGAAATGTAAAGCTTTTATCAGATAAACACTTATTCTATATCGAATATGTAATGCATCATTTTTTATTTCTTTTAAATTTCCTTATTCCTCCTGATAAACGAGGGTCATTCCAAAACTAAATTTCCCTATTTCGTGATGAGATCACCAAGAGAGGTAGGAAGCTGCGGAAGGTCTCAAGATTTCAGTTTGGATCTAGTGGTGACACAGTAAATAGGTAAGGTCTCGAGGTTGCATTGTTTATCAGCTATTCATTTTTGAACATGGCTCCTTACCTTGTGCTCAGATCCGTTTGTGAATTACGTTCTGTGATCTAATTCCTCACGTGGGAAGGTATAACCGCCGGTGAAATTTATCGAAAAATTACTGCTGCTTATGGTGAAAGTGTCATGAGTGTTCAAGTGCTTTGGAAAAGGCTATAATTCTTCTCAGAAGGACCTGGAAGCGTTTTGGATGAAGATCGGCACCGTACCCTTGACCAAATCGTTAAATTGATTCATCCCAAGTTTGAATTGAGTTGTTCTGCAATTGGTCGAATTCTTGAAGATGAGCCGAACTTGACAAAAGTCTGCGAGGTGGGTCCCAAGGCTTTTGTTTGATGAACTTATACAAAACCGTATGGATGCTGCAAACCGCTCTTTTGAGATGCTTGAGGATGAAGGAGATGAAATTTTGCTATTTTGAAGCAGTGATTTGTCGAAGAATTACACCGGCGGTTACTTTGTCTCAAGTCAGGAATTTGATCACAGAACGCACTTCACAATCGGACATGAGCTCAAGGTAAGTAGCCATGTTCATAAATCAATAGGTTATAAACAATGCTACCTGTAGACCTAACATTTTTACATTGTTACCATTAGAACCAAACAAGAATCTTGAGACCTTCCACAGCTTCCTACCTCTTTTAGTTCTCTTTTGAGAAAATAGGGAAACTTACTTTTGGGATTAGCCTCGTATAATAATTGACATACTGTACATTTGGGTGGAATTGAAAGCACATCATACATGATACTACTAACAAATTATGTGTAGCAACTGTTTAGTACTAGCCATTTTTGATTTTCAAAAATGTATGTTTGGCCCGCCCTACATGATGAAATGTACTTTCCTCCTTTGATAAAAACATTAAATCTGATCATGTTTTCCAAGAGACACCAAACTTTCAATAAAGTAATAGATTTAATTTTTTTCGCGTTGATTCATTGTAATAAAAGAAGGTGCTTCGGGTTTTAATCGTGTGAAAAAACTACGAATCTGGCCGTCATTTCGTGAACATTGCTGTTCACTTCTTCGGGGTTAACTGCAATGTTCACGAAAAGTCAGCAAGATTCGCAGTTTTTGCGAAAGCGAAGAACCATTTTTATTTCAAAAAAGACATTATCATGATCTTTCGAAAACACCAAACTTTCCGCTAAGTTATAAAACACTTGAGTCTCTCTAAATTGCCCATGATAATTTAATCGACTTAAAATATTTTATATAATATTTTTGTGTCATCATTGCAAAATCAACAGTTGGAAGAAATACAAGCAGTTTAGAAGCACGAATGACGCAGTGACTAGCGTTATATTTATTTATAAACTGAAACAGTTCGAAGAATTTCCAAGAATTCCGTAATCTTGTATCCAGAGTCTTCTTAAGTGGACTTCGTTAATTTAAAAAAATGAAAACCGTGATAAGCATTCTGTTCTTCACGCTAATGACCTTTCCCAACACTATAGGTAAATATGATAATATTAATTATTTATTATAAGTATTTAGAAAAACACTTAGAGTACATTATCATCAATTGCACTATACTTTGACTGCTCTGTACCATATGGAATCAAGTTCGGGTGAGTCTGTCTAAACAATCAGGTCAATAAATAAACAAAAGCTGATCTTTTTGCCATCGGCTAATAATGATCATTGAGATAAGTTTAAAATGCAACATTACCATAACTAAAAATTAGTCTAATTTTTAGTAAATTAAGATCTTTAACTAAAATCAGCCAGCTGCATAATTTAATTGTGAATATTGATGAACACAAAATCGATCCCCGGTTATAGAGAAACTGATAATGTTAGACAATATTTAATTTTCTACTGTATTTCCTTTTTGCAGAATTAGCGTGGCCACATAAAGACGATGCAGTCCATCCTCTTCCCATTGAACTTCATGTTCATTATTACGAACGACGATATCGTACAAGTCGAATCTTGCCTTTACCATCAGAAATATTAGTACCAGCAGCAACAGATGAGAAAGGCCAATACATCATTGGACTAATAAGTGAAGATATTTTACTTCCATTTGTGGCTCCTAGAGTAGAACTTCGTTATGCCCATGGAAGAGTTAAAATACGCATAGATGGCAACAATGCCAACGAGCTTGTATCAATATCCAGTGAAGATGCTCTAAATGATCAGTTTTTTCATGAATTTCCTAAGAATTCACGTTATATGCGTCCTGCAATTATAAGCGAATAATAATTGGTCCAGTTCTAGTCGATTCTTAGTTCAGTCAAGGTGCAAACCTGGCTTGGTCTTTTGCAGGGATGTTTTTAAATTCTTTAGAATCCACAATATCTTCTCTGAATTTCATCATCACTTTTTTGAAATTCGCTATAAATGCAGTTTAATTAACAATAATGTTATGAAGATTTTGTATCTTGGTTATGAAAAACTGAATTTCCCAAATGTCCTTAAGATTTGGAACAAAGATTTCAGGAAACGAGGGGTTTCTTTGTTTATTTAATCCAACTAGTGAGTTGGTTTCAAAACAAAATTATTATTTGCCATTTTTGTAGAGAAATTAAAACTCATTCTTGTCATAAATCATTTTGTATTCCTTTTAAATTTCCTTATTCCCCCTGATATGTAATAAGTGGCATACTGTAAACATGGATGGGCGTAAGTACGAAATATTTAAAAATCCCTAGAGTTGGGGGAGCCAATCAAGGCAGAGTCAATTCGATATACCGGCAAAATCTCAATACTGAACTAAAGACCTGGTTGAACTGGATGACACGCTTCGTGAAGATTTTTCCAAAGAATCCAACTTGTGGACTATCAATTGCTGTGAGTATAATGCAGCAAGAATTTTGGCGGATGGAAGCCGTAATTAAAAACCAAAGGGAGCACTCGTCAGAAATCGTTTATTTAGATTATTTACTCCGTACATTCTGTTTTCATGTCACCTATCCTTCACTCATCAAATCCGAGATCGTCGACAACATCAATAGAAGTCACCAGTACCTATAACTGACCATACTCCCGGCATCCCACGTTAACATGGTAACCCACTTCGATACAAGATGGTGGCCCCGAACTCTCCGTACAAATAGTACCACATCTGGCCGTTATCCCCACTGGTCTTTCAGCGCCACATCACCGAGGCGTGACGTCACAATGAACTCACCATTAACGACTGTAAGGCGAATAGTTATTTTGGAACGTACAACAACCACCAGTAACCACCTAACTATCACCATGGTTACCGCTTCCTGCTTAAAGTCAACGTTGAGCCAGTCGGATTCTCGTTAGACGACGCCACCTTTTGCCACTCTCCAACGCCACGCCACGTCGGCGTGACGTCACACGAGAAATCACGACTCTTGTGTTACTGAACTCAACTTATCAGTAACCAGGGGACGTCAGTTAAGCGCCATATCACCAAGACATATGACGTCACGACCCGCAAACCTTAATAAGATGATCGGAAACCTGGTAAACGGGAGCTCATTGATCGTCGAACGGACTATCGAAGGAAGCTGTCAAACATGGATTGCAGCCATCATGAAGAAACTATTACCGAAAATCAAATCATGTAAAATTTGGTAACCATGTATCGTCGCACTATTTCAGCAATGGGACTCCGATACCGTGTCAAAAGTCGCAAATCGAACAGACCTCTTTTTCTAACGTGTGGAGATAGAAAGAGAGGTTCGTTCGATTTTCGACTTCGAAACAGCATCGGAGTCCCACTGCAGATTTAACTAGGAATGATATTGTCTTAATTATACCCAACCGCGCATATAAATTTATATTTTTATTTGCGACTAATTGTTTAAGCACCAATGAAAGATTCTTCTTATGCGCATGCGCGCTCCCGTATGGTCGAAGTTAGGTCAATTGTCACATGTATCGGAACGAAAACGTTCAGAACGAGTCTAAATCTTCTCGAGCAAGAGTTTTAGGTGCAAATTGACCCTTTTATTTGTTTGATTCTTTGAGCTGAATCACAAAATATCATTCAGTTAAGAATTTAGTAAGATCACATGTTGCCAATTATTAGTTCGTGATTGGTTTATATATATATATATTTAGTTGAATAATGTGATGTTCAGTAAAGAAGATACCTCCAAAATTTTGGTTGATACCTCACATTTAATCCCATCGTAATTTTGAATTTGCCACCCTAATTCTGGTAGCTCGAGAAGTTTAGAAACATTTCAAGACTCCCTAAATTTTGAACCCCATGATGGATTTAGACTAAGATTTATAAGGATGCGAGAATTTCATTACGCCTAGGTAGTTTTTGCGAAGAAAATTTGTTCTTAGTTTCAGTCAGAAACAGTTTAGTTCACAGTCCCGCCACTAGGCGGCTGTAGTTTGAGACTAGGTAAGCGTCGATCTCCGATGTAAGCTTTAGGATGTAGTGTAGAATATCGTAGACTTAATTATACCTATTAGATTTATGTTAAATATTTCGAGAATTGTCACTGAAATCAGTTAGACCATAGTCGACGATCGTTTTTAGTTCATAGCTTCCCCGGTAGTTGTGCAGTGATTTAATGTTTGTGAACACGCCTTCATGTGAGCACCCTTCGAGTTCATGGTCTTGGTGCGTCGCATAAAATCGGTCACTTTCGTTCTTGGTCGCCGAATGGCAACACGTGTCACAAAATAGATTGAGGTTGCATTCTGATCACCATCGATATTGAACTGATTTTGATTGCTTTTTTTTGAATAATTTGGATTTACCAGATAACTTTACACAGATTTTGTGAACTTTTGGTCAACTGGAAAGAAAAGGAGGATGTCAGAGGTAAATTTTTTTATGTACTTGGCAAGCGACGCAATGGGCCAAATTGGGTCCGTGCGTAGGGTTTTCGTGTTAGAGTTCTTTCGCGTGTTCGCTTCAATTGAAAATAATAGCCATATATGTGGGATTTCTGACCATCGACCACGTGGTCTGTTGTCGGTTTGAAATCCTGACTGTCAGTTTCCCAGCGATTCTAGCGATAGGGTCGCGTGTTATTCGTCCCGGTAATTAAAATGTCAATGTTTTAGATCCTAGAATCTTTATTTTGTCAATAATAAACATTGTGTTATAGCACTTTCTTGATAAAATGACCGTTGTGATTTCAAGAAGCACCCCTGAGGTTCCATGTCCTTTATTTTTCCTTCTTTTTTAGATTTCATGTACAATTGAATGAATCTTAACTTTTAAACTGCCGGGAAAATTGAATTCCTTGTTGATTCCTTTTTTTTTGTGTGTGATAAAGGGCCTGGCTGGCGCCCATAGAAAAACAAATGAACTACAAGTCGATATACGTGAAGATTTTAGTATATAAAAATGAAGGTTACTCCAAAAATGACATCGAAGTTTTTCGTAAACACCTGAGCCGCATCAGTACAGATTGGACCCGCCCCATTCCTAGGTAAAGCCTAATAACCTTCAGTTAAAGTTCAAGGTCACCCTTGACACACGACCTGAGTACATGTTTGTAAGCATATACATATATAAATACGTATATGCATGAGTCCACTATACTTATTGAGGGGAAATCGCCATTCGCTCTGGGACCAGATGGTATCAAGAACTTCCGGTGGAAGAAGTTACCTTCAGCCCGGCAGCATCTAGTCCGCATTCTCGACTTGTCTCTAATGTCGAAAGAGCCTATTTCGGAGTGGTTGGTGGAAGGACATACAGTGCTCCTCCCTAGTAATAAAAGGGCATAACCAACCAATCCATTATTTTTTATTGATATAACGTCTAAGACCAATTTTTCCAACAATTCTCACTAAAGCAATGAGGAATAAGGAATTTAAAAGTAATACAAAATTATTCCTGACAAATTTAATATAGAATAATTGTTTATTTATTAAAAGAATAATTTTGAAGTTTTCGATAAAAATAGTGAATAATAATTTTCTTTCGAAACCCACTCATAAGTTGGTTTAATTAAACAAGAAAATCCTTACTCTCTTCAAATTCTGCTTTATTACCTTGACTAAACCAAGAATCGACCAGGACTGGACCAATTATTCGCTTATAATGGCAGGACGCATATAACATGACTTCTCCAAAAATTCATGAAAAAACCGATCATTTAGAGGATCTTCACTAGATATTGATACAAGCTCGTTGGCATTGTTGCCATTTATGCGTATTTTAACTCTTCCATGGGCATGAAGAAGTTCTACTCTAGGAGCTACAAATGGAAGTAAAATATCGTCACTTATTAGTCCAATGATGTATTGGCCTTTCTCATCTGTTGCTGATGGTACTAGTATTCCTGCTGGTAAAGGGAAGATTCGACTTGTAAGATATCGACGTTCGTAATAATGAACATGAAGTATAATGGGAAGAGGATGCACTGCATCGTCTTTATGTGGCCACGCTAATTCTGAAAAAGAAAATACAAGTGGGTAATTAAATACTGTATTAGGTAACTAACGAATTAGTACTTTTCTGCCAATTATTATTGGCTCACTTTTCTAGAATTAAAACTAGTAATGTGAATGGGTCAAATTGAATTGATGATAATCCGATCCGAATCACTAGCGGATCCTACAACCCTCGGAATTTTTGGTGGGTTCGTACTCCTCTAAGTAATCGGTAATTGCCAACATTGTAATGGTAACACGATAGTAACGATTGCAGAGAACTGCATACATTGTTATCACTTTCTGTAAAAAGGTCTGATTCTGTTTATTTTATAACCAAAAGTCAAAATAATTACATCAACAAAAAGACACTTGCTTCCTTATGCAGAAGTACTGAAACCTGCCTCTTTATACAGACACACCCCAAATTGATTTCATATTATATAGAACAGTCAATGTATAGTGCTATTGATGATAATGTACTCTAAATGTTTTTATAAGTACCTATAATAAATAATTAATATTATCATATTTACCTATATGATGAGGACAAATCACTAACGTGAAGAACAGACTGCCCATCACCGTTTTCATTGTTTTTAAACTGACGAAACCCACTTAAGAAGACTCTCGATACAAGATTACATGATAAATTTTCTTCGAACTGTTTTAGTTTATAAATAAATATAACGCTAGGCACTGCGTCATTCGTAATTATAAATTATTTGTATTTCTTCAAACCGTTTATGTTACAATGATGACACAAAAATATTAGATAACATATTTTAAGTCGATTAAATTATCATGGGCGACTTAGAGAGACACAAGTGATTTATTACATAGCGGATAGTTTGGTGTTTTTCAAAGATCATGATCAGATTTTATGTTTTTTCAAAAGAAGAATTACTTGCATTTACGTACTATAGGGTGTACCGAACGCAAACAATTTCTGAAAATAAAATATGCCTAGTGTTAAAAATTTTCTTCGTGTAAATACAAATAGGAAACTCTAATGTGTTTTTTAAAATAAAAAATGCTTCTACAATTTCGCAGAAACCCTGTTAACCCTGAAGAAGTGAACAGTAATCAGCATGTATGATATGCCTTCAATTCGTACTGGAGAATGAAACTCAAATTCACTCATAGCCAACTAAATCCTTAACGACTGTCATATTTTTTTTTAAGTTTGTCTTTTAATTATAGAATAGAATAGAACTTATTTATTAAGTCCCTAGGGCTAAGCAGCCCTCTAAGGAACAAATTTTACATATGTTGTACAAAAAAAAATGTGACAACTATGGTCAAACGACAATTATGACGTTGGTAAAACAAAAATAATTACAGATGGGTAAACATAAGAAGAATATATCATATGATTATTATGAGTTATATATGCTATTATAAGCTAGTGGTTGGCAACAAGTATATCATTAGAAACCTTAAGACTTAATTTCCAATTGATTCAGGCACCTTATTCCAAAGACGCGATCCCCTCACCATAAAGGATCTTTGCAACTTACAAGATTTGTGACATGGAACTTTAAGGACCGTTTTTTTTACACCTTGTTCCTTTTAAGCGGTTGCAGTAATCTAAAGGTATTCCTCGAGAATTTGCTCTTCCCAAGAGAGGGTACGGTTGAGGATGTACCCTAAATCCTTCATCGAATCAACGAAGGCAATTTCAAGGCCATCAACCCTAAGCTTAGGGATGGTAGCAGTGGACGGGGAAGAGGACTGCCGGACCGCTCATCCTTATCATTAAGCACTTGTAGAGGACTTGTACTTGTGCTGGATAGATTAAAGTTACCAAGTTTATTTGAAGAAAGCTTGTGATGAACAAGATCAAAAGCTTTAGAAAAATCAAATAAAACAACTATTGTTACTTCCTTCTTTTTGAGATCGATTTTGAAGTCTGAAGTAACTTTCAGGGAGGCTGTGAATGTACTGTGCTTAGCCCGAAAGCACAATACGTTCTTGCGGCTTAGACATAGCACGAAGTATCGAAATAGGCCAGAAATCATTTCGAGAAGAGGGACTAGAAACCTTGGGAAAAGGGCGAATCAGCGCTTTTTTCCATCGATCAGTGAAAAATCCAACCTGAAGGGAAGAGTTATAGATGTCAAGGAGTACGGGGAAAATATCAGGAAGTGCTAGTCAAATCATCTTTATAGATATACCATCAATTCCTAAAGCATTAATTTTTATGTCGAAGAGTTTCTCGAAGAGAACTTCCGATTTTATGCCTAAAAAAAAATTAGTATTTCAAAAAGTCGAGCTTTTCTGAACTGCTGTAAGGGATATACCAGAGTTTGAGGAGTTAAATGTTGGTAGGTTTGTGAATGCTTTTAATAAATCATTAGATGGGAAAGTATGAGCTGAGGCTTCATTCTTAGGTTGAATTAGATATAAGCGTCTAAGTAAATGCCAGATATTTTAATTTTTATTATTGTTGTTTATAGCATTGTAATTATATTGATTATACGAATCCCTGATTTTTGTTCCAACTAAGTTCCTTAGCTGTCGAAACTATGCTTGTATAAGTGGATTTCTAGTTCTTCAATTTTTAGTGTTTTTCCAATCAATGGTCATTAAGTTCTCCTGAAACTTACACTCATCTACATATTTAAGATTTCTTATTTGGGTTTGATTACGGTTTGTCGATTGGGTACAGATATATTTGTATTTAATATTGATAAGATCGTGATTAGATAGAAATGAAATAGACTGCTGGCTATAAGAATTCAGCTTATCAAGACCATCTACTATCATTAAATCTATTAGTATTAAAATCACTTATGAGAATAATATTATTGAATTTAGGCACATGGGTGAACATTTCTGATTAAAGTTCTGTTCCAAAATAGGAATTGGGAGGTTTATAAATTACCCTTATCAAAACAGAGTCCCTTGCAGTGTAATTTGCAGATCTGAGCCTCTATACAGTTGTCAGATCATCCTTAGTGAGGGGTACTTCTAACGTAGAAGCGATTTGACAGATGTTAGCTGAAAGGTCCTCCTGCTCCTTCACTGGCAAACCATGGAACTCTAAAGTCATACAGAGAGCAGCTTGCTCTTGATTATTACATATTAGGGTTAAGGCTTCTACTTGAGATTTCAGCATAGAATGTCTATCCTGCAAATTGATTGACGATGCAAGAATTTTGTTGACGTCAGACACATTTGATGCAGTTCTCTCCTCTAATAGAGAAATGCGCAAAGCGTTGTTAATAATATCATCCTTCATTCCCTTAATACAAGTGTCAAGAGATTTATTGAAGGTGGCCTGATCGTGCTTGAATGCTTCAAACAAAGCTTTAATCTGCGACAGATCCGCCTTATGACATTTCATCACCGCATCGATATTAGCTGCCTCGACACCAGACAATAGATACACTAACCAACTGCAGAACGGCTTCATTAAAACTTGAGATGAACCAGTTTAACGATTTGGTTAAGGGTACGGCGCCGATCTTCATTCAAAAGAATTGTTGCCACTTTCAAAGCATTGGAACACTCATGACACTTTCACCATAAGCAACAGTAATTTTCCGATGAATTTCACCGGCGGTTACACCTTCCCACAATGCAAACTGGAAACCTGACCTTTTCACAGTGGTACCGCTAAATCCAAACGAAAATCTTGGGATCTTCCGCACCTTCCTACTTCTTTAAGTTCTCTGATGAAAAAATAGGGAAACTTACTTTTTGGATGACCCTCGTATATGAGGAGGAATAAGGAAATTTAAAAGGAATAAAAAATGACGTATTACAAATTTAATCTAGAATAAGCATTTATTTGATAAAAGAATGCGTTTAAATTTCTCTATAACAATGGTAAATGACGTTCTCAAAACATCCCTGATGATTTCCACAGAAATCACAACAATGCTAATAATTTTATATTTCCGTAGAAACTCTAAGAACGTTGAAGAAATATTAAAAACGTTCCACCAACATATCGACATAATAGAAGATTACACAAATTATTAGAATGACCAAAGAGACGAGGCCAGGGTTGTAACCTGACTGAACCAAGAATCGACCAGAACTGTACCAATTATTCGCTTATAATGGCAGGACGTATATAATGTGAACTCTCAGGAAATTTACGAAAAAACCGACCATTCAGAGGATCCTCAATGGATATTGGTACAAGCTCATTGGCATTGTTGCCATTTATGCGCATTTTAACTCTTCCGTGGGCCTGATGAAGTGCTGCTCTAGGAGCCACAAATGGAAGCAAAATATCTTCCAGTATGAGTCCAATGATGTATTGGCCTTTCTCATCTGTTGCTGCTAGTACTGGCATTCCGGCTGGTAAAGGGAAGATTCGAGTTGTACGATATCGACGTTCGTAATAATGAACATGAAGTTCAATGGGAAGAGGACTAACTGCATCGTCTTTATGTGGCCTAACTACTTCTGCAATAAGAAAATACAAGTAGGAAATTAAATATTGTACTAAGTAACTAATTAGTACTTTCCCCCCAATTGTTATTGGCTCACTTTTCTACACTTAAAACTAGTAATGTGCATGGGCCAAATTGAACTGATGATAATCCGAATCACTAGCGGATCCTACAACACTCGGAATTTTAACTGGCTTCATACTCCTGCATAAAGGTCTGCTTTTGTTTATTTTATGACCGAAAGGAAAAACAATTACATCAATAAAAATACACTTGCTTTCTTATACAGAAGTAATGAAACCTGATTCTTTATACAGACACACCCGAAATTGATTCCATATGGTATAGAATAGCGAAGGTATTCTGCAACTGATGATAATGCAATCTACATGTTTTTAAAAATACTTATGATAAATAATTAATATGATCGTATTTACCTATAGGATTAGGAAAAATCACTAACGCGAAGAATAGACTGCCTATCGCGGTTTTCATTTTTTTTTAAGTAACGAAACCCACGTAACGAGAACCTCGATACAAGATGACGTAATAAATATTCTTCAAAAAATTGCAGGTTATAAATAAATATAGCGTTAATCACTCAGTCATTCGCGCTTCTAAATTACTTGTATTTCATTAAACTGTTTATTCTACAATGATGACGCAAAAATATTATATAAAATATTTCAAGGCGCTTAAATTATCATGTGCGATTGAGAGAGACCCCAAGTGTTTTATTGCTAAGTGGAAAGTTTGGTGGTTTTTAGTGAACATGATAAGATTTTATGTTTTTTTCAATAGGAAAAAAACTCACATTTAAGCACTATAGGGTGGGCCGAAAGTAAACAGTGTTACTAACAGTGTTATTACAGTGTTGCCATTAGGCCAAAAATAGTTCAGAAGACTTAACAACACCCGGGGCCGCCCCCAGGTCGAGATCATATCATCCCCTAACCTCGTGATACCATAACTCCATAACCTCAAAACTCCGTAACCTCATTCAGAAGAAGAATCTGGTTCTGGAAAACAGAACGATTTCGTGAGTTTTTCTTGTGGAACATAGCGATGGTTAAGGTGGGTAAGTAATTCTATAAACCTAAAATCTCACAACACCATAACCTCAAAACCCCTTCATTCCGTTAAAACCGTGACCACCACCCCATAGCATCAGAGAAATGTAACTATTTAATCTAGTGACATGAAACTCGATTATGATGGGTGACTACCATTGTTTATGATAAGGATAGCAGACGTATAATAATCTACTGATTGAAGAAAAAACAAAGTAAATGCGATGAAAGTGCGATAAGGTTTTGGGGGGTTTGAGGTTATATTTGCCCTGACAAAACGGGAGAGTTTCGGTAAGACGCTCTGCCCCAAAGGACTACCTGTCTAACTGCGTCATGACGTTGCGACAGTTCACTCGAAGCGGGAGGCACACACATAGTGAATAAGGACATGGTGAGCTCACATCGACCAGCAGTGTGGTTTTGGTGCTGGAAACCAACTGAAGCTGATGGGGCTAATTTACTAATTGGAATATTAAGTGCGATCAAATTGGCCCGCCTTTGACATTAACAATCACGCTATCTGACACGCTTATACATATCGCATAGTATTTCGAAGTTATTAAAGCAATGTTAATGAAAAAGAACAGTGAATATCAATTCATTGTAATCAAAAATTTTGACTTTGAATTATAATTTGATACCAACAATTATTTTAAAAATGCCAAAAATGGTTGCCATCATTTTCGTGCCTATCAGGAAATTTAAAAGGAATATAAAATAATTTACGACAAATTCAATATAGAATGATTGGTTGTTTATTAAAAGAGTGGGTTTCAAGTTCTCTATAAGAATTGTAAATAATAATTTTCTTTCGAAATCAACTCATTAGTTGGTTTAATTAAACCAGGAAACCCATCGTTTCTTGAATTCATTCTTACAAATTTTTAGGACATTTAGAAAATTCAGGTTTTTATAAGCGACATGCGAAACTTTCATAACATTCCATAAAATTCACGATAGTACTAAAAATTTTAGATTTCCATAGAAACTTTAAGAACATTCGAAAAATATTAAAAACGTTCTACCAATATATCGACCTTATGGAAGATTGCATAAATTATAAGAATAACCAAAGAGATTAGGCCAGGGTTGCACCTTGACTGAACCAAGAATCGACCAGAAATGGACCAATTATTATTCGCTTATGATGGCAGAACGCATATAACGTGAATTATCAGGAAATTCATGAAAAAACCGACCATTCAGAGGATCCTCCATGGATATTGGTACAAGCTCGTTGGCAATGTTGCCATTTATGCGTATTTTAACTCTTCCGTGGGAATTATCAAGTTCTGCTCTAGGAGCCACAATTGGAAGCAAAATATCTCCCAGTATGAGTCCAATGATGTATTGGCCTTTCTCATCTGTTGCTGCTGGTACAGGCATTCCTGCTGGTAAAGGGAAGATATGACTTGTACGATATCGTCGTTCGTAATAATGAGCATTAAGTTGAATGGGAAGAGGATGCACTGCACCCTCTTTATGTGGCCAAATTAATTCTGCAAAAAGAAAATACCAGTAGGAAATTAAATATTGTATTAAGTAACTAACTAATTAGTACTTTTACCCCAATTGTAATTGGCGCATTTTCTGCAATTAAAACTAGTAATGTGCATGGACCAATTTGAACTGATGATAATCCGAATTACCCGCGGATCCTTCAACACTCGGAATTTTGGTTGGCTTCATACTCCTCTAAGTAGTCGGTAGTTACCAAAATTGTAATAGAGAGGCAAGCATCTTTGAACTACTTAGATTAGGTAGAAGCGACCGAAGTTTGTAACCTTAAAGATTCCGATTCTTTTGAAGTACTGAAACCTGATTCTTTATACAGACAAACCCGAAATTGATTCCATATGATATAGGGCAGTGACAGTATAGTGCAATTGATGATAATGTAATCTGAATCTTTTTGCAAATACTTATAATAAATAATTATTATTATGACATTTACCTGTAGGATTAGGAAAGCTCACTAACGTGAAGAGCAGAATACTTATCACGTTTTTCATTTTTTTAAATTAACGAAGCCCACTTAAGAAGACTCTCGCTACAAGATTACGTAATGAATGTTCTTGTGAATATTTCAGTTTATTAAAAAATATAACACTAGTCACTGAGTCAGTCGTGCTTATAAAATATTTGTATTTCATTCCACTGTTTATTCTACAATGAGGACGCAAAAGTATCATATAAAATATTATAAGTCGATTAAATTATTATGTGAGATTTAGAGAGACCCAAGTGTTTTATTGCTTAATGGAAAGTTTGGTTGTTTTCAAAGAACATCATAAGATTTGATGTTTTTTCAAAACGAAAAAAACATACATTTACGCACTTTCGCATTTACTACATTTACATCGCATTTACGCATTTTCGGGTGGGCCGAAAGAAGATCAATTTCTGAAAATCGAATATGGCTAGTGTTCAAAATTTCTTTCGTGTAAATACAAATGGAAAACTTTAATGTCTTTTCTTAAATAAAAAATGGTCCTACAGTGTCTCCACTGTGTCGAAAATGGTTTATTTTGAGAATTAAACAACATTTTTCTATGTTTGCCAAAATTATGATAATTTTATTGATGATATTGATATTGAGTACCAATACAAAATATTAATTTAAAAAATATAACTAAGTTCACAGTTTTTGAATAACCTCTAAAAAATGATTTTGAGATCCCAGGAAGGCATTACTATTTGCAAATTATTTCTGGCAATTTTAATTAATCTCGTACACATAAGAATATTTACCGAATTCTCAAAATTTATTGTTTTTGACCTTATTGTAGGAGCCAGATGGATTCCGAAAAGCTAAGAGTAGACGGCCGCTTTGTCCATCACGGAGGGTCGAACTGATCATCATAGAGGGTCAATCAAATTTGGAGTTACAAATTCAAAAGAGTCCACTTTCCGCCATGTTTTCTCTTATGCACTTCACTCTCAACGCATGTTTGAAGTATCGGAAAAGATTGTAAAACTATCAAAATTATGTTTAAATTCATTAAACAGCAAACATGAAGCCGAAGGGTTCAACGGAATTGGCTCACTCCAAAAATGTTCTTAGCCTTCTAATTGTTAGACGCGTAATTGATGCGCGAAAATTGGTTCTTCGCGCGGGATCATCTGTTCCTCTGCTGATGGTCGAAATGAGTGAAAACAAGATGATCTTATTGACCATCCCGGAAGGATACCTTGAATCTCCTAATAGTGATTCTGAACTTCTTGTAAGAGTCAGACTATCGATAAAATCAGAGTCTTTCTGAATATGTCGAAAACATTATGGAAGTCCCATCCAACCATCCAGAAGAACTGTCTATCTAATTTTTGACTCTTTAACTTTGAGCATTCGTTTTTCTCTGTGCTGTCACTATATTTCGTAATTAATGAAGTTTTAAAATACAACGATAGTTTCTTTTTCCAAACGGTATAATTTCTTAACTGTAATCAGAGGATTCTCATTTGATATTGGTACAATCTCGTCGTTATTGTTGCCATTTATGCGTATTTTAACTATTCCTTAGAGATTAGAAAGATCTGCTCTAGGAGCCAATGATGAACATAAAGTTGAATGGGAGGAGGATAAACCTCACCATCTTTATGTGCCCAAGCTAATTCTGTAAAAAGTAAATACAAGTTATACAACCGTTTTAACAAAGAAAGACTGGAAGATTCGCTTGCAGGAACATAAAGTTTGGAACAATAATGGAAATTCTTTCATTATGAAAATTTGATATTTTGACAGATGACACAATATCACATCACGTAATTGAGTAATTGAGCGTCAGTTTTTGGACCACCACAAAATAATTTACAAAAAACCATAAAGCCGTCCGCAAATTTTTTTTGCATTGAGGGTCAATTGTTAAAAATTGAGGCTTTGCCAGGAGGACAAGCGCGACCAAAATAATAGTTTACAAGTGCTTAGGTGGTACACGTATCATAAGCTTTGACAGCAGGGGAGGGGTTTTCGTATTTGTGGCAGCCGACCTAGCGACTAACGCTTGGCTACTCAAAACACTGGTCGAGACAAAGCCGTGGGAAGGTTCAACTCTTAAGGTGGATGGTTTTCAGTTGCTCCAGAAGATGGTGAAGGCGACGGCGTGGTTTCCGGGTGAACTGGAAGACCCGTCTGAGGTACTCCGGTCATTGGAGGAATTCAATCCCTCACTTAAGACAGCGTCCTGGCGATTCGTTAGGCAGGATTTGCCTCAGGATGAGGACACAGAAGGTGGCATCTCCTAATTGTCCAGATTCCTGAGTCCCAGACGAGGGCACTTGCGGCTCTCTAAAAATGGCCCTTCTTTTACTTTGGACGGGTCAAAATTAGGGTGGCCGGCCAGGGACAGGAGGAGCCTGCTGGAACACAGGAAGACAAGGGGCACACTTAAATGACTGCTCCTAGTCCAACCATTGCCCAAATTAACTTGCATCACAGCAAAGGCGCATCTGCCTACCTTGAGCTCCGGTCCGATTGTGAAGTGTGTTCTGTGAGCAAATTCCTGTCATGGAAGGTGTAACCGTCGGTGAAATTCATCGAAAAATTACTGCTTCAAAATCGAAAAATGTCATCTCCTTCATCCTCGAGCATCTCAAAAAAGCGGTTTGCAGCATCTACATTGTTTTTTTTTTGGTTTATCAGATAAAAACTTTGGGACCCATCTCGTACAGACTTTTGTCAGCTTCTGGTCATCTTGAAGAATTTGATCAACTGCAGAACGACTTAATTCAAACTTGGGATGAATCAATTTAACGATTTGGTTCAGAGTACGGTGCCGATCTTCATCCAAAACTCTGCCTGTTTTGTGGACAGAAACACGACTTTTGAAGAAGAATTTGCGCCAATTCCAAAGCATTTGAACACTCATGACACTTTTACCGTACGCAGCAGTAATTTTTCGATAAATTTCACCGGTGGTTACACCTTCCTACATGAGGAATTTGATCACAGAACGCACTTCGCCATCGGACCCGAGCTCAAGAGACCCTCCGCAGCTTCCTACCTCTCTTAGTTGTCTTATCAGGAAATAGAGAAACTTACTTTTGGGATGACCCTCGTATATCAGGAGGAATGAGGAAATTTAAAATGAATAAAAAATGATGTATTACAAATTAAATATAGAATAAGTATTTATTTAAGTGCTCATTCCTTAAATGTCACGACGAAATCCAAAGAAGTCATTGTGAATTCTAAAAATTTCAGGACATCCCTGCTGATTTCCATAGAATTCACAACAATACTAAAAATTTTAGATTTCCATAGATACTTTCAGAACCTTTAAGAAATGTCAAAAACCTTTCACCAATATATCGAAATTATGGAAGATTGCCAGGGTTGCAACTTGACGGCACCAAAAATTGACCAGGACTGGACAAATTATTATTCGCTTAGAATGGCAGGACGCATGTAAGGTGAATTTCTATGAAATTCATGAAAAAACCGACCATTTAGAGGATCATCAGTGGATATTGGTACAAGCTCGTTGGCAGTGTTGCCATTTATGCGTATTTTCACTCTTCCCTGGGCATGACCAAGATCTGCTCTAGGAGCCACAAATGGTCGCAAGATATCTTCCAGTATTATTCCAATGATGTATTGGCCTTTCTCATCTATTGCTGCTGGTACTAGTACTCCTTCTGGTAAAGAGAAGATTTCAATTGAGTCGACGAATTTACGTTCGTAATGATGGACATGAAGTATAATGGGAATAGGATGCACTGCATCGTCTTTATGAGGCCAAACTAATTCTGCAAAAAGAAAATACAAGTAGGGTATTGAATATTGTATTGATTAACTAACTAATCAGTACTTTTTCCCTAATTATTATTGGACCGTGACGCAAGCATCTTTGAACTTATTAGATCAGGCAGAAGCGCTTGAACTTTGAAACCTGAAAGATTCGGATTCTTTTGATCAGGAATCATGTCTATTTTTTGACAGCTTGGTTTTTTACAATAAAATAAACAAACTCAAACCTGATTCTTCATACAGACTCACCCGAACTTGATTCCATATGGTATAGAGCAGTAAAAGTATAGTGCAATTGATGATAATGTAATCTAAACTTTTTTATAAATACTTATATTAAATAATTTATATTATCATATTTACCTATAGGATTAGGAAAAATCACTAACGTGAAGAACAGACTACTTATCACGGTTTTCATTTTTGTTTAAACTGACGAAAGCCACGTAACTAGAATCGCGATACAAGATGACGTAATAAATACTTATCCAAGTATTTCATTTTATAAATAAATATAACGCTAGTCACTGAGTCATGCGTGCTTCTAAACTATTTGTTTTTCATTTAATTGTTTCTTCTACAATGAAGACGCAAAAATATTACATAAAATATTTTAAGACGTTTAAATTATCATGTGCGATGTAGAGACATTCAAGTGTTTTATTACTTAGTGGAAAGTTTGGCTGTTTTTAAAGAACATGATAAGTTTTTTTTTCAATAGGAAAAAAAGTCACATTTACGTACTATAGGGTGGGCCGAAAGTAAACAATTTTTGAAATGGATCTCATTATCATGTATGATTTATTAATTTCGTTCTGGAGAGCAATCTACTGTTTCTTTGGTCAACAGAAAAATCTTTTTTAGATTTTACAGCTGTTAATAAAGTCATAACCAAGTTCACAGTTTTTTAATAACCTCTAAAAAATGTTCTTAAGATCCCACAAAGTCATTCACAAATATATAGAATCATTGAGGATTCATTAAAAGAATAGGTTTCAATTTCTCATTAATTGGTTTCCTTAAACAAGGAAACACTTCGCTTCCTAAGCACATCCTTCCAAATCTTTTGACGATTCAGGAATTCCAAAAAACTCATGAAAAATTTGAGAGAAGTTATTGTAACTTTTAAAGAATTTTAAAGAATGCCAGATGGATTCCGATGAGTTAATAGTAGACGGTCGCTATGACCATCACCGAGGGTCGAACTGACCATCATAGAGGATCGAATTAAATTTGACGTTAAAAATTCAAAAGAATCCACTTTTCACCATGTTCTCTCTTATGCTCTTCTGTTTTATTTTTCAATTCAACGTTAGTTTCTTCTTTCATGCGGTATAATTTCATAACCGCGAAGAAAGCCATGGGTTCATCTTTGCAGGTCTTTCAAGCCTCCAATTTGAGCTCAAAACTAATCCTATTTCAGAGCCATCTCAATCGTCCTTTTTTGTACTATAGGGATTTAGGGTTCGAGGTATTGTGAGCAGGTAGATGTAATCCACACTACTGTCTTTAAGAAAGTTTTGGGCTTGCCTTCACAAACTCCAGGTTACACCTTGAGGTTGGAACAAGGTCGTGTTCCACTAGAATTTCACATATTAAAGATGGCTTTAAAGAAGCTGCAGAATGTTTTGCGAATGGGTAAGGAGAGGCTTCCAAAGTTTTGTAAAAACGTCTACAGGTCCTTGCGGACTCAGTTAAGATAGTCCCCAAGCTTAATTGGATCCTGCAACTAAAAGATCTCACGTTGCGCGGAATGGAGATTGCATCGCCTAGATGGAATCTCCTAGATTTACAGAACAATAAGGATCAAATTCTAGCGAAATTAAAGGCCTATCTTAGAAATGTGCTGCTGTACAGACTGAGTCAGGCATCATCTTTTCAGGAGCTGCCTCACCTATGGATCGATCCTATGGGACATCAGTACATTTATGGCGACATACCAAATAGATTTGTTAAGCTTCTTACCCAGGTATAAAGGCGGATTTTTTTTGGGTGCGAAATAGTGATTCCTGTGTATTACTAGGTTAACGAAGGGGTTAACTTAACCTACAAATACACAGGAATCACTCGCTCGATTGGAAATTGGGCTATTCAACCGGGTTCCGGCTCGATCCCTGTTTTTATTTCTACACAGGAAGGTGAATTGTAAAGAATTCAAGGTAAATTTTAGAGCCTCTCTGGTGAATTTAATTTGACATTTGACCAAAAACTATTCTCAAATGCAACAAATTCTAGAATGTATCAGGACTGGGCTAGTGATCCCACATAGCATGCTTCCGAAAAAACCTAGGACTGTCCAGGCTTAGACCTATGCTTTTCCCGAAAAAACCTGGGACCTTCTTACAATATAATTGCAGAACTAAATGCACCCAAAAAGCAAGCATTTTATACATTTTTATTTGATAAAAATATACAAGAAATTTTTTTTAAATACTTGGGCTGCATGCTCCTAAATTTGGATTGTTAGCGTATTTCGGCAGCACGAATATTACGTGAATCGAATTCCTTAAAAAACCGAAGATTCAGAGGCTCCTCCTTCGATATTGGTACAATCTCGTTGGCATTGTTGCCATTTATGCGTATTTTAACTCTTCTATTGTGATTAGGAAGATCTGCTCTAGGAGCCATTAATGGGAACAATCGTCCACTGTGGACTAGACCAATGACGCATTTTTGATTATCATCTATTCCTACAGCGTAAAGGCTTGCTGCTAAAGGGAAGGTTCGACCTGGACTAGATAGACTTTCGTAATGGTGAACAAGAAGTTGAATGGGAAGAGGATGAACTGCATCATCCTTGTGTGGCCATGTTGATTCTGCAAAAATAAAATACAAGTAGGAAATTAAATATTGTAATAAGTAACTAACAAATTAATAATTTTCTGCCATTATTATTGGTTCAGTTTTCTATTATGGAAGCCAGTGATTTCTGAGAGTAAAACTGAACCGACTATAAGCCGATTCCAAACCTTGACGATACTATGACAAAAGCGAAGTTGATGGAAAGAATCCATAAAAATAATTCACTGAAGGAAAATATAAATAAATTGCTTAGCAAAGATTTTCCAAAATAAAAAGTGTAACTACGTCGGGGTCACTTAGGAAGAATCTATCAAAGAGACAGAAGGAGAAAACGTCCTCGGAGTGGTTACATTTTTTGATTCAGAAAATTTTTGCTAAGCAATTTATTTATTTATTGTTGCACAGTTATTTATTTTTTTCTCAATTCACTAAAAATACTAGATGTTGTTATATTTACCTATAGGATTAGGAAAACCCCCTAACGTGAAACATATAATTCCGATCACGGTTTTCATTTTTGTGTCAATAAAAGGAACCCACTTATGAAGAATCTCGATTCGAAAGAAAGCAATTAATATTCTTTAAAATGTTTTAATTTATACTCGTATATATAAATATTAGGATTATGCAATTTGGTATCTCATTCGTTCTTATAAATTAATTGAATAGCATTAAACTGTTTCTCCTGTAATGAAGTCGCAAAAATACTTCAGATTATTTAAATTATTGTAAGCAGTTTAGATGAATGTAGTTATTACGTAGTGGAAGGCTTATTATTTCTTGACAAATATGATAAAGCTTTATCTTTCGCTCAGAAGTAAAAAACAAATCTAATCTTAAAAATCATGAATGTTCCTACGGTGTCGCAATGTCATATTTAAGTTAGGATTTTTTGAAAATGATGAAAAATAGCTACTTCAAATTTAAAATAAGTGAATGAAAGCTGAATAGCGAATATTGATAAAGCAGACATTCAATATCAATACGTCTATAGGACGTCCATAGGAATGAAAGACATCATAGAAAGAAGCAATGATTGTTCTTCTTTCGAAAGAGAATCAGCATATCAATAATCAGAATATGATTCTAAATAAGAGTGGAAGCATCATACGTATCTAATATTGGCACCAATCTTGCAATTATTGATCTTCAGTAAATATTTTTTTTGTTATTGACAATCAGCAGATTCCTCTATCCAAGTTCAATATTGTTTTGGAAAGAGATATTTGTTTACACAGGTTTGGACAAATACCAAAATGACATCCCCACGAAGTCAAGTGACACGTAGTCCAGTACAGCGAACTGAATATCTTCAGGAACAAACCACAAAATAAAAGGTTATTAATCAACAATCAAAATATCACATTTGAGATAGGGCCTGATAACGGGTTTCATCTGGCGTAATTAGCTTAGCAGGTGAGATTATCCATTGGAGATACTTCTTCTCCTTCTCGCGGCCCTTATCTTAGTAATGTTGGAAATCGTTAAGTAGTTCAATCTGGAAAGCATTTGCAGACTCTAGATACATTCACCCCCACTCTTAATTTGACCTAAACAGAAACTATCAGATACCGA
>CAKNWT010333572.1:3134-16675 GCA_932066315.1 Andricus coriarius
TTTCTTTGTTTATTGTTTGAAAATTGATCGTTTTTAGTTTAAAATTGGACTATTTGGCTCAAGGATTCAACTGTTTATGTTGAGAATTAATATATTAGGTTTAAAAATTCAACTATTTCCTAGAGAAATAAGATTTTTGGTTTAGAAATTCAACAGTTTGGATGATTTTTTTTCTCTCATCACTGAAAAATCTTTCCTAGTTGAAAATTCAACTCTTGTTTAAAATTTGTCTTTTGGTTTAAAAATTCGTATATTTGAGTAAAAACTGTATCTTCTTGGGTTAAAAATTCATCTGCTTGGTTTCAAATTAATCTGTTTTGGTTAAAAGTTTAACTATTTTGTGGAGAATTTAATTATTTTGTTGGAAATTTAACTGTTTGATTGAATATTTGTATTTTTGAATAAAAAATTCGTCCTTGTATGTTAAAAATCTAACCGCCTTCGAAATCGTTTACTCTTAAAAATTTGGCCATTTAGTTGCAAATTTATCTCAACAATTAACTATGTCTTTAAAGCTTAAACTATTTAATTATAAATTTAATTATTTTGTTGAAATTTAACTATTTTGTTGAAAAGTAATCAGCTTTGCATGAAAAATCAACTGATTCATAGAACATTTATCTTTTTGGATTAAAAATCCATATTTTTTTATAGAACAGTTCTTGGTTGAGGATTTATCTATCTTCTAAAAGATTTGTCTTTTAGCTTGAATATTCATCTTTTTGGATACAAATGCAACCGTTTCTATTTAAATTTCATCCTACTTTTTTTTTTAAATTGGCCATTTGGTTGAAAATTCCTTTTTTTGTTTGTTTGAAAACTCAACTCTTCCGTTAAAAATTCATCCATGATTTGAAAGAAAATTTATCTTCTTTGTTTGAAAATTCAACTATTTTGTTGAAAATTCCAGTATATAACAAATTGTAATCTTACACGTTTATCGAATAAAATCAAAGAAAAAAAAATTTATTCAAAGGGGGGGATTCGTTTTTGTGACATCATCCCGAGGGTTTCAAAATCCCATTTCAAAATCTCGTACCCTAGCTTGCATTACCTATACCCTAGCCAATTTTAACTCGTACCCTAGTCAACTTTACCCCGTAATCTAGCCAACTTTACCCCTTACGCTTCCAGTATACAAATCTGCATAACCAAATTTTCTTAATTATTTAAAATATTTTCTATAGGATAAGATCAGATAGGATAGGATTAGGATAAGATAGATGAGGAGAGAAGTCATAAGCTAAGATATGAGATTTGAACAGTTTAATTAATTTCTTAATAGGCTTCGAAACCATTTTTTGACTACTTTTTTTTCAGTTATCTGATTTTGTATTTTCAAAATAAAAAAAATCGATGTTTCTCATATATAGGTCATAATAACACCCGAGGTTTTATGACTCATGGAGGTGTCCATAGTATTCAAGAAGCCGTTTATTATGCTGTTCCTGTGATTGAAATTTCATTGTTTTATGACCAACGACAAAACGTGGAAATACTAGTCAATAAAAAAATGGCTGTTCAATTAAACCTGGATGAAGTCACAGAAAATTCTTTAGATGAGGCATTAAGAAAAACATTGAAGGATCCTGAGTACAGGTAGTATAAAACTTACAAACTGCTTTATACAAAAATGAACATTTGAAATTTATTTTTTTGTTTATTTTCGTGATTTGGGATTTGTAAAAATCTCAAAAGAAGTAAATGATTTTGTTTTTCGCTACAGAGAAGCTGCAAAATATCATTCACGCCTTTTTCGAGATAGGCCACTGAGTCCACTGAAAACGGCTATATTTTGGATAGAATATGTGATAAGAAATAGAGCAGAGCCTTTAAGATCACCCGTTTTGAATCTCTATTGGTGGCAACTTGAACTTTTGGATGTTTACGGTTTTTTGTTATTTTCTGTAATATTAGTATTCTATATAATTTCAATCGTCTTTCGAAAAACTTATAAAATGTTTTTTAGAAAAGACGTTAAGCTACAATTGAAGAAAGATTCATAACTAATAAATTATGCATCAATGAAATTCAACATGATTTTGAAGAAAATAAGAAATTATTTTGGAAATATGTGTACGGTTCCCCCACAATGCGGCTTTCCCTCACTCAGCCGAACTGCTACCGCCGAGCCTGGTCAGCCTGAATCCTTTATACCTGATGAAGAATAAAATGCATGATCTTCCTGATATAAATCAACTTTGGACTTCCGTTTTTTAAGTTATTAATTATATCTCTAACCTCAGTAACACAGAATTTTTCAATTGGGGTTTCCAATGCATTATGTCCTATTTTGCAGTTATTTTGCCCTATAATTTCACCCTTTGATAATTCTTGAAAATAGTCTTTTAAAGCGTCTACAATCCCGTCTGTATCATATAGCATTTCACCTTTGCTGTTTCTCATGCTGACAAACTCTGTACTTTCACTTTCCTTCATCTCTTTAAATAATAGTTTCATGGTTCCTTCAGAATCGTTTTGTATTTTCTTTTCTTCTTCTGTTCTGATTTTGTCTTTAATTTCCTTGAATAGTAGCTTACCTTTCCTCTTTTTGTGCCTGTAATCATTTTCAAGCCTATTTCTCTCCTCATCGCTAAGGCCTGTGATGTTTAATGTTCTCTTGTACCCTTTCTTCTTTTCTTGCCTGGCTGCCTGAATTTCATCATTCCAGCACGCATCACCAGACTTTCTTCCTACCACCGCCGTACCACACACTTCGGTCGCAGTTTTGACAATAGTATCCCGTAACATAGTCCACTCGCCCTCCATATCTTTATTTGCACTTCCGGTTTCTGTACATTTTTAATCTTGATTCGGGTTTGTTTCGGTTCTTTTTGTTCTCCTTCTTCTCCATCCCTGCCCTAAGTTTATTTTGGAGACAAGAAGGTATTGCATTTTGAACCCCTCCTGACTCTTGTATCTTTTACTAGTTCTCTTAGTCTTTCATCTGCAATAACGAAGTAAATTATGCTGCGCTTATTTTCTTCACACCAGGTGTATATGTGGATGACTTTTTGTCGAAACCAAGTATTTGTAATAAATAGGCCCTTATCTAAGCATAAGCTAACTCATTTTTCCCCGTTATAATTTATTCTTGTTAAATCCCCAAACCTTCCCAGCACCCTGTCTGTATCTGTATCCTAATGTTGGACGCCGACTCATTCGTTTCTATCTCCAAGCAGAATTATTCCTTAACCTTGGTCGCAAATACTTATTGTACCATTTAAAGTGTCCCAGAAGGCGTCTTTGACTTCTCCCGGATCACTATCAACTGGGTCGTAGCATGGCATAATAAATAATCTTCTGATTCCTACCTTCATTCTAGCCCACAACAATCTGGGAGATAAAAAATCATGATCTTTGAGATGTTGTCTTGCTTTTTCATTCATAATCAAACCGACCCCTTGACTATCATGTGATTCACTATCTACTCTTGACCATATTTCAAAATCACCTTTGAACAGTTCATATCCCATGTTTCTACTTTTGCAACCCTTTTTCTTTTTGTCAGGTACACATAAAATATCTAGTTTCCTTACGAGCACAGTTTCTCGTAGTTCTCTTACCTTAAGATCATTCACTCTTCTCGCATTCCATACATCCAGTCCCCATTCATCGGCTGAAACTCGGTAAGGTCAGTCCCAAAAAAACTTTGGATACTCAGGGGGGGGGGGGGCTAAGGACAGAGAATTAAAACCTAGAGTAGCAATTGGTTTGTATTTTATGCCAAGGAGGTCACCAGCCTTCAGCAGCGTTATATTAGATAGGAGTTCATATGGGCCCCCCCCCCCCTCAACCCCACATCATCATTACATGAATACCTTTTCTTAATCAATTAAATCAATTTAAAAGAAATAATTCAAACAATATTGAGAGCGCAGCAAATTTTAATTTCAACACATCGATGTTTTGAAAGTCCTTTTGCTGAATACAAAGAAATTCCATTGCTGACAACCATGAGTTTTCGCTAATGGGAATTTATGAATACCCCCTGCTCCCCGCAACTTCAAGACATATAATGACTGTGAAAACGTCAAATCGGTTGGAGAAACCTCGTTACATTATACTGGGTGTAGAAAGGAATACGGATAAGCCAGCCAGATATGCTAATCACTTCGACCACTGCAATATAGCCAATGTCAAGGTGTTCTTTAATTGACAGTACTATTCGTATGGTAATTTGAATCTGGACATTGACCATGATCTGTTTGCATTACTGTATGAGATGTATGCACATTTTCTGGAACCCACTACGGTAAAGAGCCTTCAAGAATGTTGAAGAAAAGTGATTTCAAAGAATACGCTCCTCTCAGTGTCATTGATTGCTAAAAAAATGAGTTTCTCAAACAGGTATCAGTGGACTTTCATTTGGAATTTGAATCTGCACAAAATATCCAAGGTGTAACTGCAAAATACAGTAAATTTTTAGACAACTGATATGCTTACAGACTGCTTAGACGATAATCAATTTTTTTCTTGATAGCTTGTGATTGTGAAATAGCCTAATGCCATACAAACACTGGGGTAGGAAGCGCCACTTGGCGCATTTCTGAAACAACAAAAATATTTTGAACAGTAAGTTATCTACACTACAAAATTAGATAATTTCACATTAAATTAAACCTACTTTCTGATAAATGGTGTTATCGCATGTGGTCGTTCTTTCCGCTACAATTTTGTCCCCGATCTCCCCTACTTACTTCAATATCTGTATATTGTATTTCAAAATGTCATATCGTAATCTACTGTTCACTTAAGCGGACTACTATGAGTACAGTTTGAATTTTTGTTTTTAAATAATTTTAAAATGAATTTTATCAATTACTTCGTGATACTGCTAATATACTTCCTAAAAAGAGAAGCCGACTCCTATCGAATATTGGGTGTCTTTCCTCTGGCTTATCGAAGCCACAACATCTTTTTTGATGCTATAATGAAAGGTTTAGCAAAAGAAGGGCATCAAGTTGACGTTATCAGCCACTATGAATCCAAAAATACACCAAAAAATTATAGAACGGTTCTCAACTTGGCAAAAGTGGACTTTCTGTTCCCCGAGAGAGAATTTGATACAATCAAAGCAGCACAGGATTATATCGCAGATCCAATAGAAGGTCTCGCCGGTCCTTATGCAACTCATGTGTGTAAATTCCTGGGTCACAAGAAAATGCTAGATTTGATTCGAAACATTCCAAAAGATTCACCCTACGACATCATTATTTTAGAGGTAATTAATGTGATTATTCCTCGAAACCCTGATAATAAAACTAATCTTATAATACCTTCGTAGGGCTGGACGTTGAATTGCTACAGTGGTCTGGGACACATCCTCAATGTTCCTGTAATAACTGCGACTCCTAGTTTAGAATTTCCATGGATCAGTAGACAAATTGGAAATCCTCTATCGACAGCTTTTTATCCAAATATTCTTAGGGCCAAAAAAGTCAAAACTTTTTGGGATCGTTTACAAAATACTGTACAAACTCACATAATAATACAAAGATTTTTCGCTATTACTGAGGAACCTCAAACTGAAGCTATGAGAAAATGTTTATCTCCAGATGTTCCAAACATTAGAGAAGTTGAGCAGAAGGTAGCTTTAAGTTTGGTAAATACACATCATACACTTCAAGGAGTTAGACCAACCACACCAGCTTTTATCGAAGTTGCAGGATTACATATAGAGGAAGACGAATCCAACTTCACCAAAGTAAGAAATATATTTTTCATGACTCGAGCATGATTTCAGCCTTTTTCAATGCCTATTGTTTATGAAGCGGGGCTAAAGCGAAGTGGAAAGTGTCGTCAGATGTGGATAATAAGAACCCCCATAACACACAATGTTGCAGAAATATTTCTGGAATATTTGTTTGAAACATTGGCAATATTGCAAATGGATATTGTAGCAACGTTTCAGAAACATTAAAATGTCCGACCCAGGCAATATTGGTCACGAATATTTCTGCAACATTTCAAAACAATATTGAAATTGCGTTCGCTTTATGTGTGTGAAAAGTGTCCGCGAAATCTTGCTTAAATATTGCCGCGCAATGTTGCTGAAACGTTGCCCGCGATATGGAGCTAATATCTCCATAAAACGTTTCCAAAATGTATTCCTGAAATTTCCTTTCTGCATTTATTTTTAGGTTATATTATTTCAGATTACTTATATACCTCTAATTAACTTATAAAGCCTTATTTTCAATTTAGTAACAGACATTTACCAATTTATTTTTATTTGTAATTCTATTCACATATGCATTCAAAATAACTGCATTTTTTGTTAGATGCAGTAGCAATCATTCTTCTGAACTTCCAAGAGAGGCAAATTTTTCTAGGATTGTTTCCAACGGCTATTGTGAGTGAGGATTACATACGCAATATTTACAATTTTGGCGCACTTTCTCTTGAAAACTATACAATAATTACGAATATTATTAAATAGTAGATTCTATGAGATAGTCTAAACGAGTGAAGACGGTAAATTTATATTTTCGTATAGCCTATAACATAATAAAGACAAAAATATTGCTAAAAATATTGCTAAAAGTAACTTGGAAATTTATTTTGACGTCAAAATTGATATCAATAATGATCTTTCAAAATCAAAGTTTGTAATGCATTTTCCGTCTTAGTTTCACATTTTTTATAATAAATTTCACGAATCTTGCAAAAAACTAAAGAGAGAAATGGTGAAACAGAGGATAAATCTAACCTTCTTGCCTGAAAATTGTGATTCTGCTCGAAGCGATATCATAGATCCAGGAAATAGTCTTACTGTCGTCAGGCAGTTGGATAATGTAGGAATGCGGGGGATGAACATTTGTAAATGAATACTTTCTTCATTATCGTATCGTTATCGTATCATTTTTTCACTTCCAAGTCCATATTCCTTCGAACTTTTTATTGGCTGTCAAAAATTTAAATGTCAAACTTGGTAATTCAACCTTACCATGAACGCTCGAAGTCTTTAACACGAGAAGAAACATATGAATATCGCATGACGTGCTTTAATTTAAGGTCACCATTTTTGACATTAAATTTTTGATAACCGAAAGTAATTCAAAATAATATAACCTGGAAATAAAAAGCGGAAAGCGGCGAAGGTGGGGAGTCGGAAAATGAAAGTAGATGAGAACATTTGGGTATGAAAGGAGAAAAAAGAGGTGTTCAAGGAAGTGCAGGGGAATTTGTATCGTAGAAAGTAGGGGGGGGGGGGCAAGCAAGGTGGGGGAGTAGTAAAGGTGCTGTACTGGAACGTAGCAGAGGTATAGAAGAAAGATGAGGATTTCTGGAGGTATATCTAAGAATTTAATGTTGTGGGACTGGTGAAGGCATGGGTAGAGAGGAAGGAATAGGATAGAATAGAGCCACAGCTGACAAAGGGGTATGGGTGGAGGCTCCAGGAGGCGGTCAGAGTTAAGAAGAAAGGAAGGGCTAGTGGGAGAATTATAACAGGGGTTAGGAATGGATTAGAGGAAGAAGTTTATATAGATGGAGAGGGGGAGGGGGAGGAGGGGTAACATGTAAGTTTGTGACAGTTTACAATAAATATGGAATGGAAAGGATGAAATAAAGGATGGAAGACTTGCTAGGTGAAAGAAAGGAAGGTATGGTGGGACTGGAGGCGATAATGAGATAATAAATAAGGAAGGGTAGATTTTAACGTACTGGATGGAGAATAGAGTCTGGGTGGTGGCGAATGGTGTGGTAACACGAGACGGAAAGAGAGATTACGCCTATGTAAGTAAGGTAGAGGTACCTGTAATAGACTATGTAGTCATGAATATGCAAGGGTGGGAGAAGACGGAAAGATTCGCATTGTAAGGGAGGGTGGAATCAGAACATCAGCCATTAAGGTTGTGGATAAGGAGGGAGAGCAGTGGAAGAAAGGTGGGGAAGAAGTGTCGATGGTGGAGAGTGCGAGCTGGACGAAGGTTGCGATAAAGAAGTATCAGGAGTAGTTAGGGAAGGTACGTTTTTAAGGTGGAAAAGAAATGGGAGGATTTGAAAGAGGAAGTGAAAGGGTATGTGCAAAAGAAGGTATTCAGAACGAAGAAAAAAGAAATGATGGAGCCGTGGTGGGATAGGGAATGTAAAAAGATGAAAGGGATGGTGAAGAGAAAGTACGTGATGTGAAAATAGGTAACTGCGAAAAGGGACGAGTACGTAGAAATGAGGGAGGGGCTTAAATTGATGTGCTTGAAGAAATAACTGGAAAAGAAGGCAGGTGTAAGGGTTGGGAAAGAAGTTGTTTGCAGATTATTTTGGAAGAAGAATGAAATTGTTCGACTCGCTCGTTATGAGTGTGCTATTTTATGGAGTAGAGGTTCCATTAAAGCAAAATAATATCATGTTTCTTCCATTCAAACTAAAAAAATCAATTCAGTTTTAAAAACAATTTTCAGATCCAAAAGGAGTTCGTTGAACTCTGACTGGAAAACATATTTCATTTCATATGGTGGGACTTTTATAGGATCTAACTAAAAAAAAAAACTTTTTTGAATTTTCAAATAAAAAAAGAGTATATAAGATATTTTCTTTATTCTATAATACACATAAATTTGCTATTTTTCTCTACTTTTGTATTTTAAAAATCAAATTTCTAAATAAAAATGAAGTGATTCAGTAAATTGATGTCATAAATAAGTTTAGAGAACATCGAGTATTATTATAGTGTGGTATGCATTTTCTCTTAATTAGATGACAAAAAATATTTTCCATAATTTCATGATTGATAATTTCCTTTCAAAATTTATATTTTTTGAAGGACCTGAAACGATGGATGGATGAAAGTGAAAATGGCGTCCTCTACGTATCATTTGGAACTATGGTGCCCATCGAATCACTTTCGGAGGCACAACTCTTAGCAATGTATAATTCATTTTCAAAAATTGCACCCACTAGGATATTAGTAAAAGCAACGAAAGGAAAATCTTTTCCACCTGGACTTCCAAAAAATGTCAAGACTATGACTTGGGTTCCACAAATACCTGTTCTAGGTTAGTATTTTTGGTTCTTTAATTTTTTTTCGTTTTTATTTCATTTTTTAGTTCTCCTGAAAGGGTAAATAGAGGAAGTCCCTAGCCGACTTTAAGGCCGTTCAACAATAAAGTCACATTTCTAGGGTGGGGGGTGATACATTTTTTAACGTAGGAAGGGGTAGAGGTCAACACAGAACGTGATATCACACATGGAAAATATAAATGTCAATAATAATTTTTGGAAATCCCCTTTGTCTCGTCTTTTCGCTTAAATGCGAACTTAATACATAGAACCCAATAAGAAAATTGGACTATTTTTCGTTGCAACTTAATTTATTTATTTGAAAAGTCTACTATTATACAAAGTGTCCACCGTACCTAAAAAACCTGGATTTGTCAGGGAATTTTTTCGAGATCTAGACTAATTTTTTTTTCAAATTGCAATATAAACTTAAATAACAAGGATTCTATATTTGAAAATTCGTTTTTGGGTTTAAAACTAATTTTTTGTACTAAAAACTTAACTATTCTATTATTGGTTAAAAATTGATAGTTTTTAGTTTAAAATTTAAGTATTTTGTTAAAAATTCAAGTTTGAGACTAATCTTTTTGGTTGAAAAGTCAACATTTTCGTTAAAAATTCATCTATTTTGAAATGAAATTAATCTTCTTTGTTTGAAAATTACTTTATTTTGTTGAAAATGAAATATGTTTCGAAATAAAATCTTTAACGTTTCCTAATAAATTTTGGGCTGTAAAGGGCTGTTAAAATATTCTTTCTGCATAGCAGAAAATTTTATTTAAAGCGGGGTTCGTTTTTGTTCTATTAGTCTCGGGGGTTCAAGCTGTGTCTGATGATCTGTGACGATGAAGGGGAGGGGTAGAAAAAGCGTTCAAAATAGTGTGACGAAGTTTTTGAACAGCCCTTACCCGGTACGCCTTCCGACTTTACCCCGTACCCCACCCGACATTACTGACATTACCCTGGTTAACTTTACCCCGTACCTTAGTCGACCTCATCCCGTATCCTAGCCTACATTGCCCTTACACTATAAAACTTTACCATGTACCCTATCCAACTTTACCCTGTACCCTTGTTACCTTTACCCGGTGCCGTAGCCGACTTTAGCCCGTACTCTAGCCAATTTTACCTAGTACCTGAGCAGACCTCACCGCATACCCTATCTAGCTTTACCCTGTACATAGTCCAACTTTACCCGGTAAGCCGAATTATGTATCCCTATCTAACTTTACCTTGTACATGAGCCAAACATACCTGGTAACCTAGCCGACTTACTCGGTGCCCTAGCCGCATTTATGTATCCCTATCTACCTTCAACCTGTACACTAGCCAACTTTACCCGGTCACCTAGCCGACTTTACCCCGTGAACTAGCCGATTTTACCTCGTACCTTAGCCGACCCCGTCCAGTGCCCTACACTACATTACACCTACCCTATCCAACTTTACCCTGTACCCTAGCTACCTTTAGCTTGTAGCCCAGCCAATTCTACCCCGTATCCTAGCCGATTTTACCCCGTTCCTGAGCCTTCATTTTTTTTCATATATTTCGTAGGATAGAATAGGATAGGATAGACAAAGAGAGGAGTGAGAAGGAGAAGTCATAGGGCGAAAGAGAAGTTTTGAAGAAAAAAAAAATATATATATATTTTCAAAATAAAAAAATTAATTGTTTTCATATATGGGTCATAATAACACGCGAGGTTTTGTGACCCACGGAGGTGTCCATAGTATTCAAGAAGCCGTTTATTATGCTGTTCCTGTGATTGGAATTCCATTGTTTTATGACCAACGACAAAATGTGGAAATACTAGTCAATAAAAATATCGCTGTTCAGATAAATCAGGATGAAATCACAGAAAAGTCCTTAGATGAGGCATTAAGAAAAATATTGAAGGATCCTATTTACAGGTAATTTAAAATTTACATACACTTTCATATTGAAATGAAAATTTGAGACCTGTATCTTTAAAAAAATTTTTCGTAGTTGTGTTTTGGGAAAATCTCAAAAAAAGTAAATAGTTTTGTTTTCAACCTCAGAGAAGCTGCAGAATATCATTCGCGCCTTTTTCGAGATAGGCCACTGAGTCCACTGAAAACGGCTATCTTTTGGATAAAATATGTGATAAGAAATGGAGCAGAGCCTTTAAGATCACCCGCTTTGAATCTCTATTGGTGGCAGCTTGAACTTTTGGATTTTTATGGTTTTTTGTTATTTTGTGTAATTTTAGTATTCTATATAATTTTAGTCGTATTTCGAAAAACGCATAAACTATTTCTTAGAAAATATGTAAAACTACAATGGAAGAAAGATTTATAATTAATAAATCATCTATTATTATATAAGAAATTATTTTTGAAATGGGACAATAAGATTAGGGTAGGAAGTAATCCCGTGCAATTCTTTGCAATTTCATGCAATTTTTTACGGATAGATGGCAATTGCGCCCCAGCTACCTGTGCACAGTTCCCCCACGATGCGGCTTCACCTCACTCATCCGAACTACTGCTGCCTGGTCAGCGGCAGTGATGCTAATAGACCGCGACTTTTTCAACTGCGCAAGCGTTGCGCTGGAAGGGGAAAGCCACGTTATTGGCCGTAATACGCGCGCTTATTCTGAATGCTTCAAATTCATTTTTATTTTTAAGTCGAGAAATTATAATAATTTATGTTGATATGGTTCATATATCTTCTGCTCGGTGGGTCCCTCTCACCACTACGCAGCGCGTCCTCAGGTTGCGGATAGAGGAACGGCCCGTAAGGCTGAACAGCCCCTCAGGTTAACTGCGAATACAAGAATAAGCAGTCGCGGACAGCCGATAGGAACCATTCGTGGGTGTGGTGAGCCCACACTGGTAAAAAAATAGGTACACGACAACCATGGCTTGAAGGGACCCACCCATTCGCGCTGATACGCAATGGGTGGGTTCTGGCAAGCCAAGGTGCAGCGTGTAGCCACCTAGAAATACTACCCGAACCAAAACTAAAAATCTTGTAAGGGAAAAATCCTGCTGCCTCATTGGACACTGCAGCGATGACACTGCCTGCAAGGGATGTGTAGAATGATTCGCCTGTATAGGGCCAAAGGGGTATTGATGCCAGTGGGCGAGCTGCCTTGCAGGGGGATGTTGGGATATGAGGATGAAACCGTAATGTGTCTGACGACAAGTTGGCATGGTCCTTGTCAGAGTCGGAAAGCCCCCATATCTAGGCCTGGGGAGTTATGGGGGTCATCACTCCTAGGACGGCGGACTCACCTACGATCGGAATAGGATCCTAACGTGCGGATTTTCCTAAAATTACCGTGGCTAACTTTCAAAAACAAAAAACTACAGTAAAATATCTAAGGGTGGGAACTCTGAACGCGCATAGTTTAAATACTGGCGGTTTTAGCGAACTCATTGAGGTAGCAAAGACATACGATACTGACTTGATAGCACTTCAAGAAACCTGCTGGCCGGGCGATTATGCGTCAATTTCTAAGGATAACTATACTTTTTACTATGGGGGAGCTAAGGGGCGCACACTGGGGACCGGATTCCTTATTAATAAGCGAATTTCGCAAGCGGTTATCGACATGCAATTCATTAGCGACCGATTATCATACATTGTACTAAGGGGTAATTTCAGCAAACAGGTGTTAATCAACGTGCACTGCCCTACCGAGGACAAAGACGAAGACACAAAAGATCTTTTTTACGAAACAATTGAACAGGTTTTTGACAAGTTCTCAACGTTTGACGCAAAAATAGTATTGGGAGATTTCAACGCGAAAATTGGAAAAGAACCGATGTATAGGCCTACAATAGGGTCAGAAAGTTTGCATGACGTCAGTAATGATAATGGAACTAGAGTAATAAACTTTGCAGCTTCGAAGAACCTCGTTGTCAAAAGCACATATTTCAAGCATAAAAATATACATAAGGCCACCTGGACATCACCAGATGGTATCACTCACAATCAGATTGACCACGTTCTAATTGACAGAAGACATCATACAAACATTCTCGATATAAGATCGTACCGGGGAGCGGATTTAAATTCAGACCACATTCTCGTGATAGTAAAACTAAGATCTAGACTAGCGTTAAATAAGAAAACAAGCCGCGCAGAGCCAACAGTTCGTTTCAACATAGATAAGCTTAAAACACCAACAGAAAAATTAAATTATCAAGTTCAGATTTCTAATAGTTTCGACGCTCTCCAAGAACAGAGAGACGATAACGGTAATTACGAGGAGGACCCGGAAATCCTGTGGAGCAATATGAAAAAGGCGATAAAGACAGCCGCGAATCTAACTATAGGTTTAAAGAAAGCAACCAAAAGCAAACCATGGTTTGACGAAGAGTGCAAACTTTGGTTTGAAAAACGTCGGAAGGCCAAACTAATTAGTTTACAAAAGAAGTGCGATCAAACACATAAGAAGTATCTCGAGATTAGTAAAAGTACAAATAGGCTTTATAGATCCAAGAAAAGGGAGTGGGAAAAGACTAAAATACTAGCAATAGAAGCGCATAATAAACAAAATAACCCGCGTG
>CAKNWT010333576.1:0-15348 GCA_932066315.1 Andricus coriarius
TGACGAATTGGGGCAGGGGCTAACACAGAATGTGAAATCGTACATGGACAATATGAATATGAATAACTGTTTTGTGGCATGCATGGAGAATTTTAAATTAGTGATTTTATTTTACGAGCAAAGCTTAAGTGTTTTTAAACTGAACAGACTATAAAAGTTGAACAACTTCGTTAAACATTAATTTTTTCGGTTGAAAATTAATTTTTTTTACTTGAAAACTTAACTCTTCCATTACTGACTCAAAATTAATTGATTTCAGTTGAAAATTCAACAATTTGGTTAAAATTGATGTGTTTTGTTTCAAATTTATTTATTTTTTTTGGTGGAAAATTAATCTTCTCCACTAAAAATTGTACTGCTTTGTTTAGAGTTAAAAATGCGTCCTTTTTTAGTAGAAAATTGAACTATTTGGTGTATAATTAACCATTTTGTTAAAATTCATATTTTCGGGTTAAAAATGAAACTGTTTTGTCGAAAATTCGTCTTTTTCAAAAAAAGTTAAAAATTTTAAAAGGTTTCACATGATTTAATCCAAAGTGTGGATTATTCAAGATTTCGAAACAACATACAAAAGCGTTTTAAGCATTTCAAAAGAATAAAAAAGTTTTTTTAAGATTCATGGGAACATTTCAAATGATTTTTTATTTTGAATAATTGATTTTAAAATAAAATTTCAAAAAATGTTGAATGATTTCAAAAAAAGAATTTATATGCAGCTTTCAATTAATTTGATATTAGAGATTCTATTATTGATTAATTATTGCAGAGTTACTAAAAAAACCCATAAAAAAATTATTTATTCTAATACTGAGTGAATTTCAAATTAACTATGTTATATACTCATATAATTTCAATTAAAGTCTCATCGTGTCCAGAAATGTCTGAAGTTATTGTAATCTAATTTCATGAAAAATTTTGATTATTGTGAAAATGTGAATCTAATTAAACAGTTTTTAACGAATTATCTTATTGTGTGTTTCATGTAAATTTCTGTTATTGCAGTATTATGTTGTCAATTTCACTGCAAAAAAGAGGTATTTAATTCTAATTATTATTAATTAATTAATTTTAGTTTTCTTGTATCCTTTAAAATTATTATAATATCCAATTTACTGGTAAATGTAGTAGAATAAATGCAGTCAAAGTTTTCAATAGTTTTTAAGAACTTTTAAGGGATATTACAAATTTCAAGATAATTTACGGGATTTTAAAGTGTTTCAAGGGATATGCAGGGTTTTACCAGATTCAAAGAAATTTCTAGAAATGCTTGTCGAAAATTAATCCAAGAATTTTTATGGAGTCCGTAACCATTTGTTCTTGATTGTTAAGGTAGAGGACTGGATTCCAGGATTGGGATCTTCCTCTCTAGAAAAGTATGAACATTGACTTTGTTGCTGAGGATTTTCAACCGGCAATATCTGACCATTTTTGAAGAGCTTTGAGACATTTTTGCATAAGCTTTTCTGTAGTGTGAAGATTCCTTCCTTTGCAGGATAACGTTATGTCATCAGCGAACTTACTGCTTTTAACTGCTATTGTGAAGCATTTGTCGACATCATTAAAGGATACTAGGAACAGTGTTACACTGAGTACTGACCCTTGTGGAACACGATTTTGAAGTTCTACTTTTTTGGAGAGCTGTCCATTTACTCGCACTTGTATGTATCCATGTAGAAGGAAATTGTTTATGAATTCCAACATTGAGTCCCTTACATTTTGGTTTAAAAGCACTTATATAACCCGTTTCTCCAGATCATTTCACACGCTTTTCTATATCAAGACAGCCTGTGAGATCTTGATTATTTATAAGGGGACCGCAGATACTGGCTTCCAGGTTTATTAAGGGATCGAGAGTACTTCTGTTATGCCTAAAACCACTCTGGTTTACATAAAAAAATTTCTCATTTTCTAGATACCATCTCAATCTTTTGTTTATAATTTTCTCCATGAATTTGCACATAGTGCAAGTCAGGGCAACATGTCTGTAGCTTGTAGATTGGCACTTTTCTTTCCGAGGTTTTGGGATAGGGATGATTATATATTCTCTCCACTTTTCAGGGAAGACTCTGAACTTCGATATAACGTTGAACGAAATCAGAAAGCCGACCAAGGCTTTGTTTGGGAGATTCTTGAGAAATATATTTGGGATTTTATCTGCAGCCGGAGTTCCCTGATTTTGATGGTGGAATTCATTGGAGAGTTTTCATCCATGTTGAAGGTTTGTTCCTGGTTTTTTTCGTTTTTAAAATTTAGGAATTTAGGGTTGTAGTTTGAATCACTGGAGTTTTTTTCAAAAGCATTTGCAATTTCGTTTGCCATTTCTACATCATCCAATATAGTTGAATGGTCTTCTTTTAGCAGAGCATCCATTGTAAGTGGGGATGAATAACCTTGGATTTTGTTTATTTTTGTCCATGATGTGGCACTAGGGGTATTGTGTTTCAATGAGGAAATTTGTCCTGCCCAGGAGTGTTTTTATTGAACTTACATTTCCTGCGTGCTAAATCTTTTTTTCCTTGATAGCTTTTCCTACTTCTTCGTTTCACCAAGGTACTTGGTGTTTGTAGATTTTGAATGAAGATTTTGGTATACTGGAGTTAGCTGCTTCAGCGATTAAATTGATGAAGTTTTGCACGAGATCGCCTATTTGATTACAATTTTCCTCTGAAGGATCGGTCAAATCATCGATGTTTCCATTCAAAAATGTTGTGAAATTTGTCCAATCGGCTTTATTGATTTTCCATCTTGGTTCGTGATTATAGGTATTTGAATTTAAGTTTGGCATCTCAAGTAGAATAGGGAAATGGTCACTATTTTAAAGGTCTTCTAATAATTCTCAGCTTAAACGATTTGCTATGGATGAACTGCAGAGCGAGAGGTCGATGGCGCTGAAGGTACCGTTGGCGATGTTGAAACATGTTGGTTGAGTCTTATGTCGAATTAACATATTAGGGTCACTAAAGAGCTCATCAATTTACTAAATTTCGAATTCTTAAAGGATAAGATCGATCCGATTGGGGATGTAGATATTACATATACACAGTTTAATATCTGAGAGAATTTGTACCGCTATTGCTTCTAAGTTAGTAATCAAGTTCAATTCTTCATAATGGATCTCGTTTTTTATGTAGGTTGCAACGCCACCACTGGCATGGTCTGTATTCTATTTTTAAAAGCAGGAGAATAGTTTCTTAAGTTTGAAAAAAGGAGTCTTTAAAATTGGTTTCCTGTCAACAAATAACAGACGGATTGCAGTTCTTAATGATTCATTGCAGAAATTCAATACGAGGATGGAATCCATTTCAATTCCATCATATAATTTGAAGATCCAATTGCGTAGAATATGTTCATCATTGCAAGAATAATCTTCGTGTTCTCCTAGTGACTTTTTGAGTTTTTTTTAATAATTCTAGTATTTCTAGATCTGGCACTTAGGTTTTTGAGATGGGCATAAATATTGTTCATCATACAGATGAGAAGTTCCAAATTTTTGCACTATTCATTGGCAATAGAGGCTTGATTGTTAGCACCTGTTGAGTTGTCGAAAAAACTATTGTATCGCAAATAGTTCAGTGTAAATATGTCCTTAGATTCGTCAATGATCTTTTCAATAGGAGCTAGTTGTTCTTTTGTATTTTGTTCTATCAAGGATAAGGCAGTTTTGGATTTTTTATTTGTCTTCTTTGGCTTCTTATTTGCTTCAGTCCATTCTTGCTTGTGTGCAGTGGTGGTACTTTGTTCCACATTCATTGGTGTAGTTGTAGTTTCTTCTTGTTTACTTTGACATTGCTTAGGGATGTGGTCAACTTTTTTGCATATAAAGTACTTTATTGTATCTGTGGAGGGGTAAATCCAGTAATAAGTTTCTTCGAAGTTGATTTGAAGAGATTCTGGTACTTTTGTTTCGTCTTCAGGGTGAATATAAAGGACAATGTTAAAAAT
Source organism: Andricus coriarius (assembly GCA_932066315.1). NCBI lineage: Eukaryota > Metazoa > Arthropoda > Insecta > Hymenoptera > Cynipidae > Andricus > Andricus coriarius. Next base: position 3,943 of record CAKNWT010333576.1, read on the forward strand.
CTATCGATTTCCGCCTCACTCCGGAACGTGTTCTAGCTATTCTAAATTACTCTTATAGGCGTGTATTTGATGGAAATACATGTTTCAAACCGGCGTACTCCGGGGAAATTGCCCCAGTTTGCCATACATGTGTAAAATCATATAAACCATGTTTAACCGCTGAACGTGGATTTGTGGAAATCAATCGATTATGGCCCCGCTCCGGAACGTTTTCTAGCTATTCTAAATTGCTCTAATAAGCCTTTCATTGATGAAAATACATGTTTAAAATCGGCGTACTCCGGGGAAATTGCTCCAGTTTGTGATACATGCGTAAAATCATATAAACCTTATTTAACCGCTGAAGGTGGATTCTTGGAAATCGATTGATTTAGGAGCCGATCCGGAACATTTTCCAGCTATGTTAAATTACTCCATCAGGCTTGTATTTGATGAGCATATACATATAATACCGGCATACTGCGGGGAAATGGTCCGTATTCAGAGGTACGACCAGTATCATCTTTAAATCCACCTTCAGCGGTTAAACAAGGTTTATATCATTTTATGTATTTACGGAAACCTGGAGCAATTTACCCGGAGTGCACCGGTTTTAAACATGTATTTCCATCAAATACACGCCTATAAGAGTAATTTAGAATAGCTAGAAAACGTTCCGGAGCGGGGCGGAAATCATTCGATTTTTAGCATTGTCCTTTGTCTTCTGATCTGAGGGTATGAGCATATCCTGAATTGGACATCCCAGCTCTCATAAAGCTCATGCACGAGTTGGTTCTAATGTTCAACTTTGCAATAGCATCAGTAAGAACATAATGCGGAATAACTGGATACACGTTAGATAGGATGAGTCGTTTGAATTTAATGAGTAAAAGTCGTAGTCCTAGAGTGTTATCTTTTATGAAAATACTTGTATGCTTGCTGGTAAGGACGACGACGGTTCGTTTACTATCCAACTACATGCGAACTCTATTACCTGAGATTTTCGAAACAAATCTGATGTTACTTGAAGTTACTAGTTTTCCGACTTGGCGGGTATATTCATCAATAGGGATATCTGACATGGATTCAATAAATATTGCTTGATCCTTTTTTGGGAATTGATCTCTGACTTTAGCTGCTACATAGCTATGTGTAGCGGGTTGTGTGTGGACTTGCTTGAGACTATTTGGTTTAGGTGCACTTTGGGATTTATTTGGGTTGTTAGTCATCTTGCTTTGTAAGCTGCACCTGGGTGCAACCCTCCCACAAATGATCCACGTGCACTTTTTAAAAAGACACTATTCATCCACAATTTCGTTCACGTAATTTTGACTCGCCGTCAAATGTAAAAACGCGTTCTTTACGCTCGAAACACAACCGATCCCGCCGACGGTCGTTTATGGCTGAGATACGAGTTTTATGTAATGGATTCAAATTTTGGGATTCACTTTTCTCGTTTGAGTGTGAACTTTAGGTTTGAAGATGAAACAAAATGGCGGCCGTATGGAAAATATCACTTTATTGATGAAGAAATTGTAGGATAAATATTTAATCTACATACTGTTGTACAGATAATTCGCTTATTTTGTGACTTTTCAACTGTTATCAATACTAATTTATTAATACTACTTTTATTAATATTACAAATATTAAGAAAAAAATTAAATTAATCTTGTGGACGAAAGTCATCTACCATTATTGCATGGAAATTTAGTAGGATTGGGCTAGCCCTGCCTAAAGGAGTTTCCTCAATTTCTTGTGGAGTCATCAGTTTAACAGCGCCGCTTTTCATATTTATTTTTGCCCGCTTTTGATTACCATTTTTTAGTGCATATATTCCACGAAGAAGTCTATTATTTTCCATCACTATTGCAAAGACGTCATCATTAGAGGTTGATAATACAGTAAGTTCTTCGGTTGATATGGGCATAAGGACATTATATCTTCCTCGAACTTGAATTGGTGCATCGCGAGGAAAAGTGTATCTTTGAATTTGGAATCGCCGGTTCGGATTCGTGAATGGAATAAGCCGAACAGATCTATTTTCTTCATGTCTAATTCCAAGTTTGTCTAAAATTGAACGAATGGCAGGAGAAGATCCAGACCTAGCAGGAAGAGAAGGCCCGGCAGGAGGAGATCTGGACCTAGCACGAAGATACGGCTCGGTAGGAGGAGAAGACCTGACTGCAGAAGGTGATGATTGAGGCCTGGCAGGAGAAGACCTTTCAGGATTATCAGAACGTTCGCCACGAGGAACGCCGGGAATAGGGGCTCCATTAGGTAAACAGTCAAACTGTGCACTCAACTCTGCAACAAGAAACGGAGGATTTTATTTTCCTTGTGTATTGTCTTACTGTATTTTTTTCTCCGGCATATTTTTCACTACGGTACACTGCCAGTGGTGGGGTGTTAACATGGAATGTGAATAACTCTTTTGTGACATGCTTGGAGAATTTTAAATTAGTGATTTCATTTTACAAGTCAGTACTATGAAATCGTGAACATTCAAAATTAAAGAAATTTTTTCATTACACAGGTATCAATTCCAGTTATTTTAATTTCTGTCTATTTGAATTTTACAAAAAATGTAATTGTTTAACAAATTGTTTAATAAACAAAACACAAAAAATTCACACCTGGATATTTCGGAGACGAACTTAGAGGTGTTTTTAGTTTTTCGTTATGGCTCTTATTTTTTTATGATTAACGACAAATGTGTTAAATCCATATCTATGGCAAACTTCAATGTCGTTATATTTTTGGTTCAGAATTCATCTCTTGTGGTCGCAGATTCTAGTATTTTTCTAAAGATGTAACTATTTTGTTAAAAATTCCTTTCAGTTTAAAATCCAACAATTCGGTTGAAAATTGATGTTTTGTTTTAAATTAATTTTTTTCTATGGAAAATTAATCTTTTTGAATAAAAATGTTAGTGCTTTGTTTACAGTTAAACTACTGTGTTATAAATTCATTTTCGATGATAACTGATTGTTTTTAGCTTATTTAACCATTTGGTTGAAAATGCGAATTTCATGTCGAAAACCTGTCCTTTTGGCTTGAAAATTCAAGTCTTGTTTTGAAAGTACGACTTTTTGGTTTGAAGATTCTTTATTTTCGCAGAAAATTTAACTATTTCGTTGAAAATGAACTTTTTATTCGAAAAATCAACTGTTCTGTGCAAAAGTTGTCTTTTTGGTTTAATAATTCAACAATTTGGTTCTTGACTGAAAAGTCTTTCCTGGTAGGAAATTATACTCCTTTTTTGAAAATTCATCTTTTTCTTTTGAAAGTGCACCTATTTGGGAGAAATGTTACCTTTTTTGGTTAAAAATGAAACTGTTTACTTGAAAATTCACCTGTTTTGTTGAAAAACCCTTTTTTGTTGAAAAATAGTTTTTTTTATCTACTTCCATTTTTGTTCCATAAAATTCATCTTTTTAGTTTAAAATTCAACTATTTAGTTGAAAATTCAGGTATTTTTCTGAAAATTCGTCTTTTTTGGTTATAAATTCATCTATTTTGTTGGAAATGAAATACTTTTCCATGAAATCTTAGAAAGTTACAGCCACAAAAAAGGTGTGTAGTCCGAAATTCGGATCATATTGGGCTCTCCATTTTTTGCACATATGTTGTCTATAAAACTCCACATAGAAGTATTAAACACATAGAACTGTTTTTAGAGAATTAAAAAGATATTGTTATCAATTATTAATAATAATTAAATTTATTATTACTGATTAAATTGAATATTATTATTAATTAAATTAAATAGACAGTTGTTGAATTTTTGAATATGATTAACAAATTTATAACGAGATAAATATTCATCTTACGTAACTTGTGGATGACCCCTTGGGAGCTTACCATATGTGCGCGTCCACATATGGTACGAATTTCATATCAATAGGGATACTTTTTGAGATCCATTCTTTTTAACACACACGTTATCGATTCCCCCGATATAAATTCAAATTAAATTTGTGTTGATTTTGGACAAAGTCAAACGAAGTTTGAAAGAAAATAACAATTTTGATAAAATATAGATTAAATCGCACAAATTTTGATATGCTTATAGCCAAAAAAATGTGCTCGAAATTAAAGATATATTATTTTATTATATTCACCAATATAATTGAGGATAGTTGCCAAAGAGAAGACGAGGGTAGAAACGGTCCTCATTTTTTCTAATTAGGGGAAGAACTGATTAATGTGTTAATAAGGAATTTTATTAACAATATAACTGATGAAATACTCTAGTGCTTCATTATATTGTATAATACATACATATTCTATACTTGTAATCTCACATACGAATAATATTTACATTTCATTAGCGTAAGTTTCGTGGAAAAAATGTAAATACTAGATTCGTCAAAACTGATCTCACCATGTACCCTGCCAATATGTTTAAGCAATTAGAAATATTAGTGTATAGATTAACAACTTTCATCAACGCTGCTGAAGTTATAGCGTGCTTTGTCGAATGCGCAGAAAATATTGATACATCTATTCCACTTTTTTGTCGAATGGATTTTATCTATTTCCTTACTGATTGTATTTTTCAACATTTAAAATGAAATTTTTCATTTCTAACCCTTCAGATATATGAACTATAGGTTCTTTATCGTGTACAATTTTAACGAAAAACGGAATTCTATACCCACATATTCATTATACGAACAAAAATATGGTAGGTAATCAAAGCAAACAGGATTCAAGTAGAGAGTTTTAAATAAAGTTTAAACCTTATCAGATACAAAAGACGCCGCAAATTATTATCGCAAATTCAGCCTTGAGGCATCATCAACTTGACAAGACTATATAAAACTAATAATAGCAACGTGGGGTCTGAGCGGACTCTAATCACTTTTTTCAACAAAAACATTAAGAAAAAAAGGGATTACATACCTCAAAGATTAAAGCACTCTTACTGGCATCCTGAGAACTATTGAGAGGAAAGATACTCAACGCGACAGGCAACGGGATGCAGAATTGCGAACGTCATAAGGAAAATAGTGCATCTGGGGTCTGACTAGACCCCCCGTGGGGGACGGAGGGTTAAGGTCTTCATACCTCTCCTCCTTTTCTTTCTCCTTGGCAGTGATGTTGTATTCGGACGGTGCCGAGAATTGGATCACGAATATAGTTCGTTTCCCGAAGTCTTAGAGAATAATGTCAGGCCTCGAGGTACGCGTTGATGGGTTGCAGCGTCTTTGCAGACACACCTGTCAATTGCAGGTTCTCACGACAGCCTGCTACACCTTTTTTCAAGCCACGTTGTTCGTACATCTCAGCCAAACAGGCTCAATTCGTCGATCAATTCTGTTGTTTAGGACAGCTGTAAAGATCTTATACAGTGTGTTCAAACAAGTTATTGGCCTGTAATTCTCTGGGTTGGACAAGTTGCCTTTTTTCGGTATGAGTATAGTTCGTCCTAACACCAGCCACTGCGGAATGGGCGTCTCTGACTTTAAATATGAGGTGAATTTGCGGGCCAAACGTTGGGGTGTAGAAGTAAGCTTCTTCCACCATAAGTTCTCGATACAATCTGGTCCAGCACCGGAAAAGTTCTTCGTTCCTCTAAGTGCTTTTTTCCCCTCTTCGGCAGTGATTGATGGACATTCCTCCTCAGAGTGTATGAGGTTGTCGCAAAATTCATTGAAGCGGATGATATTGTCAGTATCTTCTTTCAACTTTAGTGTTTTCGGGATCTTGTATACCTCTCTCCAAAAAGTCTCTGCCTCGTTGGGATTGGGTGGATTTTTGACAGAAACAGGATGATCACTGAACAGGCGAGATGGGTCAGCGAGAAACTGATGATTCACCCTGATCCATCTCTCCCTCTTCTGTATTCTCCTCCTTGCGTCAGATAACAGCCGTATTTTGTCAGCAATATGCTGCTTGATTGTCAGCAGCTTTTCCCATCCAATATTCTTGTTCAGTTGATGTAAGCGTCTTTTGGTCTTTTGATCCATCGTAGGCTTTAGCCTTCGATTTTAATCAGCCAAAGCTCTCGCAGCACCATACACTGTGCAATTAATGGTCCAGAGGTCGGATTTTCGCGAGATTTCTCCACGAAGGGAGTCATCCATTTCAGCCAGATCTTAGGGCTTAAGAGGAACTTGCATGTTAATGTTCCTTCTTGTCCTGAAATCGTGATCATTTCTCAGAAGGTGCCTGCTTTTCACAGAGTATGGGAAAGCCGGTTCGTCGTCGTGTTTCCATCTAAATTATTTTCAGCACCCCGAACTCTAGGATTATCGGCATTGTTCGGCGACCCATTGTCGGGTGCTCGGCGCGATCGATAGGTTTGAACCGCATTTACAACTTTTTGGTGTTTTGGTGGTGTCATTGTTGTTCCCACGAGCAGCTAGGGAAAGGGTTCGTCCATTCTTGTAGAGCCCCACATGCAAGGATAAGACTGCATACTCTAAGAGGTACCCCGGTATCTCAGTGTCACCGTTTAAGACACCTCACCCAGGTGCCATTCAGCTTTCGGCACGGTTGTCACGCCTCCGCTTAGGGGTTATTCGTTCGGGACCATCCCTGGACAATTGTCCGCGACTGCTTATTAATTATTGTAACCATATTCAGCAGAAACCCTTGGTACAGGGACCCTCTATTCGCAACCCGAAGACGCGTTCGGTAGTAAATGCTGTTCGAAACGATCGAACGCACAGAGCACCCGACAATGGGTCAGCTAACAATGCCGATAATCCTAGAGTTCGGGGTGCTGAAAATAATTTTGATTAAACCCCGACGACGTACCGGCGAAACGCCCACATTGAGTGGACGAATCAACTCAAGGACGAAATGCTAGACTGCTATGATGCCAGCATTATCCCTGTCCACCGAGGCTTTATGGCGCGTATGCATAGTCTGTGGTCCCAAAAACACCCAGAGCTTCAGCAAGTTTCAATTCAATCGTTGCGAAATCAATGTGCCTACCTCTGGAAAAATGGATATGTACGCGGAGCGCTTTCCCAACCGCTGCTTGATCAAGCTCCAGCCGAAGATGAGGAAGCGACATTAAGACCAACCGCGGAAAGCAGGCACCTTCTGAGAGATGATCACGATTTCAGGACAAGAAGGAACATTAACATGCAAGTTTCTTTTAAGCCCTAAGATCTGGCTGAAATGGATGCCTCCCTTCTTGGACAAATCACGCAAGAATCCGACCTCTGGACCATCAATTGCTGAGTTTATAGTGCTGCGAGAGCTTTGGCTGATTCAAATCGAAGGCTCAAACCGACGATGGATCTAAAGACCAAAAGACGCTTACATCAACTGAACAAGAAGATTGGATGGGCAAGACAGAATGCGTCCCGTGTTCAATGTGTGATTGACTACATAACATCTGGTAGACCGTTCACGGAAACGTTTCGAAAGTTCTTGAATCACACGCCAAACAAGTCAAAGCTGCTGACAATCAAGCAGCATATTATTGACAAAATAAGGCTTTTATCTGTCGCAAGGAGGAGAATACAGAAGAGGGAGAGATGGATCAGGAAGATTAAAAGTTTCTCGCTGACCCATCTCGCCTGTTCAGTGATCATCCTGTTTCTGTCAAAAATCATCCAAGCCCAACGAGGTAGAGACTTTTTGAAGAGAGGTATGTAAGATCCCGAAAACACTAAAGTTGAATCATAAGAAAAATATACATTTTTGTAAAGTTGATTCAGAATCGTTGATATTAGGTAAATCAGATCTATTTTTAAAAGCAGGAGAATAGATTCTTCAGTTTGAACAAAATGAGTTTTTAAAATTGGTTTCCTGTCAACAAATAACAGATGGATTGCAGTCCTTAATGAGTTATTGTAGAAATTCAATTCGAGGACTAAATCCATTTAAATTTTATTATATAATTTTTAGATCCATTTGCGTAGAATATGTTCATCATTTGAAGAATAATTTTCGTGTTCTCCTAGGGACTTTTTGACTTTCTTAATAATTCTAGTATTTCTAGATTTGGCACTTCGGTCTTTAAGATGGGCATACATATCGGTCATCATAGAGATGAGAAGTTCCAAATTTTCGCAGTATTCCTTGGCAATAGAGGCTTGATTGTTAGCACCTGTTGCGTTGTCGAAAAACTTTTGTATTGCAAATAGTTTAGTGTATATTTGTTCCTAGATTCCTCAATGATCTTTTCAATAGGGGCTAGTTGTTGCTCTGTATTTTGTTCTGTCAAGGATAAGGCAGTTTTGGATTTATTATTTTTCTTCTTTGGCTTCTTATTTGCTTCAGTCCATTCTTCCTTGTGTTCAGTGGTCTTTTGGTCCATGTTGCTGGGTGATTCGTTGGCCCTGGCAGTGGATAATGTAGCAGCTGTATCTGAATGCAAACTTTTGTGTCCTGTATTAAAGCTGTCCTTGAGGTTAACATTTGATGGTCGGAGATCAGGAAAGTCTACTTTTACGGGATTTTTGGTTTACTTATTAATTCTCAGCGCTGAATCTATTCAAGTACTTTGTTCCATATTCATTGGCGCAATTGTAGTTTCTTCTTGTTTACTTTGACATTGTTTGGCGATGTAGCCAACTTTTTTTTGCATATAAACCACTTTATTGTATCTCTAGAGGGGTAAATCCAGTAATAAGTTTCTTCGAAGTTGATTTGAAGAGATTCTGGTACTTTACGTCCGCCTTGAGGATGAATATAAATTTGTCTTCTGAAGCTGAGGATATCAGCATATCTTGGATTGGACATCCCAGCTCTCATAAAGCTCATGCACGAGTTGGTTCTAATGTTCAAATTTGCAAGAGCATCAGTAAGAACATAATGCGGAATGACTGGACACACGTTAGATAGGATGAGTCGTTCGAATTTAATTAGCAAAGGTAGTTCCAGAGTGTTATCTTTTATAAAAATACTTGTATGCTTGCTGGTAAGGACGTCTACTGTTTGTTTACTATCCAAGTACATGCGAACTCTATTACCTGAGAGTTTCGAAACAAATCTGATGTTACTTGGAGTTACCAGTTTTCCGAGTTCGCGGGTATATTCATCAATAGGGATATATGACATGGATTCAATAAATATAGCTTGATTCTTTTTTGGGAATTGATCTCTGACTGTAGCTGCTACAAAATTATGTGTAGCAGTTGGTCTGTTGACTTGGTTGAGACTATTTGGTGTAGGTGCACTTTAAAATTTATTTGGATTGTTAGCCATCTTGCTTTTGAGTAAACCGGGAATAAGTCTCAAATTTTTTTGGAGTTTGATTGGCCACCCAGATATTGTCCAGTGTAGACGGACACAATTTGGCCGTGAAACCCATTCTTTACTTTTTTAAACATTATGTCGTTCATGGCTGACATACGACTTTTATGCCATGGCTTGAAATCGTGGGTCTTACTATTCTCGCTTAGGTGTAAATTTTAGGTGTAAAGAGAAACAAAATGGCGCCCGTATGGAAACAATCACTTTATTGATGAATAAATTGTACTATAAATATTTAATCTACGTATTGTTGTACAAATAATTGAATCAATCTATTGGATGGAAATCATCTACCATTACTGCATGAAAATTGTGTATGATTGGGTGATCCCTGCCTATGGGAGCTTCCCCGATTTCTGGTTTGGTCATCTGTTCAACATCGCCGCTTTTCATATTTATTTTTGCCCGCCTTTGATAGCCATTTACTTGTGTATATATTCCACGAAGAAGTCTACTATTTCCCGCCACTACTGCAAAGACGTCACCATTGGAGGTTGATAATACAGTCTGTTCTTCGTTTGGCATGGGTTCAATAGCCTGGTATTGTCCTCGAACATGAATTGGTAGCTCGCGAGGAAAAGTGTATCTTCGAATTTGGAATCGCTGGTTAGGATTCGTGTACGGAATAAGCCGAACAGATCTATTTTTTTCATGTTTAATTCCAAGTACACGTAAAATTGAACGAATGGCCGGAGGAGATATAGGCCTGGCATGAAGAGAAGGCTCGGCATGAGGAGATCTGGTTCTGGCACGAAGAGACGACTCGGAAGGAGCAGAAGCCCTGACTGCAGAATGCGGAGAAGGAGGCCTGGCACGAGAAGACCATTCAGGATAATCAGAACGTCCGTCACGAGGAACGCCAGGAATAGGGGCGCCATTGGGTAAACAGTCAAACTGCGCACTTAACTCTGCAACAAGAAACGGAGGATTCAATTTTCCTTGTGTATTATTTTCCGGTATTTTTTTCTCCGGCATATTTTTCACTACGTTACACTGCCAGTGAAGCAATTCATAATAGTCCATAACCTTTCAATCCAAATTCGAACGAATCTAACTTTCAACTTATTAACACAAGTGAAATATCGTACTTATTTTAAAATAAAAAAATTTCCATGTTTCGTATTTTATTCCTCATTAGTACAAAGGACGCCCCGCTGGCAATAAAATTAATCCCTTGTTGGTTTGGGTTTCAGTTTGGAAATTTAAATAAAAAATTATTAAGAAAAATTTATAGTTTTATCATAATACTTGGTTATTACATTTTTTTCTTTTTGCTTGTTCAACTTCATTGTCATTCCAGATGTTGGATGATTGTCTAATTACGTATGATAAGGATATTTTTGTGTCTAATAAGGGAAAATACAGATGTGTGTTTTAATATATAGCAGGTTTAAAATTTAAATTATTTTATGGATATTCAAATCGTTTATAAAGTGGGACGATGGTCGTGGGGGCTAAGGCGTAGGCTTTAGACCCACACCGTCGGCTTGCGGGTTCGATTCCCGCCTCGCACTCTGGAAGAGCCTCGGCGGCCCATGCGGTGAACACTAGCCAAGCAAGGGAGTTGTTCACCTCCGGAGAGTCGTGGGACCGGTACCTCTAGAGAAAAAGGTTCTCTAAGTACTTAAAGCTGTTGCTCTTGGTGGTTCGGAACCCACCTTAAACTGTAGGTCCCCCTCTCACCACCAAGTAAGTGCGTGAGGGTGTGTGAAGGAATAGGGAAGAGATACAAGAAAAATGTAAACCCTTAGGGGACACATTAGAAGCTTCCATTCCGAAATCGTTTATAAATTAATAATTTTCAAATTGTTAACAATAATTTTAAAAATCCAACCTATGCAATGTGATTGCAAAATTAAAATGTATATAAGGGAAAAATTGAAACTTTAACGTCCAATATAAAAATGCAGTACTATAAAATTGTAAACATTCAGAAATTAAGAAATTTCTTCATTACTCAGGTATCAATTCCAGTTATCTTAATTTCTATCTATTTTAGTTTTATAAATCTAGATAGGTTTTTAGTTTTTTGATATGACTCTAATTTTTTTTATAAGTAATGGCAAATGTTCCAAATGCATATCTGTGGCAAACTTCAGTGTAACTATTTTTTTGAAAATTAATTATTTTTTGAGTTGAAAATTAATTTTTTCAATTGAAAAGACTAAAAGTTGAACAACTTCGTTAAAAAATAATTTTTTTTTT
>CAKNWT010333591.1:0-10364 GCA_932066315.1 Andricus coriarius
TTGCTGAAAACTCAAATTTTTTTTAGAAAATTCGTCATTTTGGGTTGAAAATTTAAAATTTTGGGCTCGATTTGTTTCTTCATTGACTATGAAATCTTTCCTTTTATTTTGCATTCGAGGGGTGGGGAATGATTCATTTGTTCCTATAATGAGGCTCTTCCCTCTCCGGTTCAAGAATGAACCCTCGATATTTAATATTTAATATCTCTGAAGAATGAAGATGTAAAAATGTTTAATTATTTTTACCCTACGATTTTAGAGTTTGACAGAGGGTGTAAAGTACTGCTGATAACAACCCTTCGATTTTAAATTATTTTTGTCAGAGAAATTTGTTGGCCAAAAAATTAATAATATAGAAACAACTTTAAACGCCATGACTTTTTATCAACTTATAATTTTTGAACTTTCTTGTTGTATAATCACGTGGAAAATTAGTGATGAAGATTAAACAAATAATGTAATTATTGTCTATATTGTATACATGTTATCAATTTTACAAGTGTCGGTTAGTGAATTTAAATTTATTAATTATATTCCACGCCAAATGCTATACATACATTTTTTATAATACGAAATGTGGAGAAGCTGGTTCAATCTTCTCCACTGGATATCACATTGTTGGCATTGTAAAAACATTAGATTTGAAATAGAATTATTATTCTATAAAATAATTAATTAATGTGTTGATCTTTCTATTGCGAAATAAGTCACTTTATGAAACGCAAATACCTTAAAAACTGATATAGCTCTGATTATAGAATCATCTTGTATTACGTATTAATTATTTTTAACATGCGGACCTCCATTTGTTTCCTTTGTGCCTTAACAATTTTCTCTAATTCCAGTGGTAAATATAATCATATCATATCTATAGCTTAAAGTGCATTTTTAATGATAATATATTTACTTTCTACTTAAAATTGTTGTCATATCTTTACCATAATTTCTACGATTTTTTAAATTATATGTGCTAAAAACGTGTAAAAAACAGTTCTTTTGGATAATTTTTGAAAAGACCTTTATCTTCGAAATTAGTTAACTTCTTTTTAGTTTCTAGGGTTCGTTCAAAAACTTTCCCCCATATTTTGCGACGTTTGGCTAAAAAATTTAATTTTCGACTTTTTTCATATGATTTTCGATAAATAAAATTTAATCATTCTTGCTCTCCTGGTTGTAAAACACTGAATGTTGTTTATCAAAGCGCATCATATATTATTATTGTCTTGTAAGGCTGGTCTATTTAAGTCCCATATCACTCTTGTTAATACTCGCATTTGCCTTTGAATTTGGCCAGGGGAGAGAAAACTGCAGAAAATCCCCTCTCGAGTTCTCAGTTTCAGCGGATTTTTCTCTTTCTGCTATATATTCAAAATATCAACAAAAAATGAGCCAAATTTTTCTTATTTCTTATCGACTAACAACAAGAAAATAAAACTATAAGACAGCAAATGTCCCTTCCCTTTTTATCACGAAGTATTTTTTGCTAAAAGTATAGAATTTGATTAGGAAGCAGGTTTTTCCCAAGGTTCTCAATATTTTCCTACGCTTCGCAGTGGTCACTGTTTGGAGTGCATAAACAGCAGTGGCAAATTAACTTTATTTTGTAAGAAAAATTTCCTGTTTTCTGAGCTAATATTATAAAAGTATTAAAAATAAACCTCAATGTTTGTTTGAAATATTATTTCTCTGTTTAAGAATAAACAGCTTCTTCTACTTTTTGAAGAAAATGTATTTTTTTTAGTTAAAAATACATCTATTTTGTTGAAACTTTGCCTTCTTATGGTAGAAATACCATTAAGAATTAAAAAATATGGTTCAAAATTGAAGTATTTTGTTAACAATTATTCTTTTTTATATATACATTTAATCTTTTTTGGTTGAAAGTTCATCTGTTTGATTGATAATTTGCGTTATTTGGTTGAAAACTTATTACTCTAACTTGAAATTAAGCTGCTCTATTTTTTGTAGAAAAATTTTTTTTTTATTTGAAAATTCAATTATTTTGTTAGAAAATGCATGTTTTTGTGTTGTAAATGCAAGTTTTTTTTCAAGAATTCTTCCCTATGACTTGAAAACTCAACATTTTGGATGAGATGTTTTTTGTTTATCAATTGAAAAATCTGTTTTGGACGAAAATTCAACTCTTTTGTTGAAAATTCGTATTTTCTGGTTTAAATTACCAGTTGCTTTTCAGAAAATAAATTTTTTTTTGATATTTGTTGACCAAATAGTTCAATTTGTATCAAAACAGATTAATTTTAAGCAAACAGTTTAATTATCTACTGCGATAGTGTAATTTTCAACGCAAAATGACGAACTTTTAACAAAGCAGTTTATTTTTCAACTTTAAAAGATAAATTAATTATCAACAGAAAATCTAATCTTCAAGGTAATTGTTGAATTTTCTAGCCAAATAGTTGAATTCCTATTCGAAAATATAAATTTTCAACAAAAAAATGCAATTTTCCACCAAATAGTTCAACGGTAAATTAAAAAAAAATGTGTGATAAATAAAAAAGTTTAATGTTCAACCCAAAAATATGAATTTTTGACAGGAAAAATAATTTTTAACGAAATAGATATATCTCTTACCGAATCGATTATATTTTTAAGCAAAAAGACAAATTTTTTACAAAAAGTTGAATTTGATCTATATAGTTCAATTGTTCACGATAATAGTTGAATTTGTAACCCAAAAATAGGATTTACCCACAAAAGTATTTAGTTTTGTTTGTAAAAGATTTTTTTCAACCAAATAGTTGAATGTTTGACCAAACTAGTTAAATTTTCAAGCCGAAAAAAAAAATTTTCTAAAAAAAAGTTGAATTTTCAACCCAACAAAAAAATTTTAACAAAAAAATGGAATTTTCGACAGATTTATTGAATTGTCAACCCAAAAAGAAGAGAGTTTAACCTAAAAGCTTAATTTTCAAGTCACAAATATGAATTTATGACAAAAAAGCTCATTTTTAGCCCACCAGTTAAAATTGTTCACAAAATGCCTTGAATTTCCAAAACCACAAAGTCAACAATATAGTTACATTTTCTACCCAAATAGACGAACTTTCAACAAAAAAGTTCAATGTGTAGCTGGAAAATATAAATTTTCATCAGAAATTTCAATCCTTAGTCAAGAAAGAAGCAAAATTGCAAAAAAATTCTTACCCACAAAATAGTTGAGTTTTCAAACCGCAAAAATGAATTTTCAACGAAAAAGTGGAATTTTTCAGCAAATAGTTGAATTATCAATTCAAACTTAGCGTTCAACAAAACAATTTTATTTACAATCCGAAAATATAAACATTTGACAGAAAAGCTAAATTTCAACGAACTACTTAAATTGTTCACCAAAACAATTGTATTTTTCAGCCAAAAAGACAAATTTCCATGAAAGCTGTTAAATTTATTATCTAGGACTTTAAATCATCCAGAATCTTTTTTAAAAATTTTGCAAAACTTATTAAAACTTATAAACTTATAAATCTGAATTTATTTTTTTATTTTTCAAAAACTTTTCCAGTTAGGTTCCAAATAATGCAGTTTGAAAAAGTTTAGTTTTTCATATTTGATTTATAATTGCTGATTTTAAATGAAAATTAAAATATTGGTGAAAATTCAAAAAATGCCAAATTAAATTGGTTAAAAATGGAATGTTCTAGATTGAAACAATATTTGAATAGTATTTGGAATTGATGAAGAGCATATAGTTTCTCAAATTATTTTTAAATTAGGAACAGTTTATTAAGTTTCAATCGAAAGTTTACATTTGCTTAACTACTGAGACTTTCAAATTGAAAAATTTCTATTTTTAACGTTAAAATTGGTAACTTTCCTAAATTTGAACAGATTAAGAATCGTCCTTAAAAGTAATTCATTATTCAGTTTTCAATATTCGAACTACACTTGAATGTGTTTTATTATAATAGCAAAGAAACTTAGTAAAAGTGTTATATTTTTTTTCGAATTGTAATTTATTGCAGAAACTTATACATTACATATCTTTGTGTGCTGTAATTATCATCTAATCTTACAGCCAAGAAATTTTCTTCGTGTAAAAAAAATATTCAGGTGGTTCAGCCAAAACAGGAAAGAGGATAGTGATTTTCTTTCAAGCCATCTTTTTCTCTGAGTGGATATTAAACCATAAAGTCTATATATTAAGTTTTCTAATCCAGGATTTAAAAAAATCAACATTCAGATTAAAAACTGGACAAGAAATTATAATATAGTGCTTGTATCCATTTTTTTCAAAAATCAGTTTGCAGTAAGAAAAATTTTAAGTGAAAAAAAAATAATAATAATTTCTTACTCCACGTTTCTATTCTTCATTTTTGAAAAAACCGTTTCAAGTATTGCAATTTGACCAAAATAGATATATTTTTAATGAACTACTTGAATTTTCAAAATGAAATGTAACGTTTGATATTTCTGCTAAACAGGATTATGATTTTCTATCAAAAAAAGTTAAATTTGAACCAAAAAACTACAAACTGTTTTTGGTTGAGGATTCCACAATTTTGTTGAAAGTTGATATTTTTTGCTGAAAATTCAACATTTTTTTAGAAAATTCGTCTTCTTGGGTTGAAAATTTAATATATTGGGCTAGATTTTCTTCTTCATTGACTATAAAATATTTCCTATTATTTTGCATTCGAGGGTTGGGGAATGATTCATTTTTTCCTATAATGAGGCTCTTGCCTATCCGGTTTAAGAATGAACCCTCGATATTTAATATTTGATATTTCTGAAAAATAAAGATGTAAAAATGTTTAATTATTTTACCCTTTGATTTGAGAGATTGACTGAGGGTGTAAAGTACTGCTGATAATAACCCTTCGATTTTGAATTATTTTTGTCAGAAAAAGTTGTTGGCTAAAAAATTAAATATATAGAAACAACTTTAAACAACATGATTTTTGATCCACTAAAAATTTTTGATCTTTCTGGTTCTTTAAGTCCCCGTGCAAAATTATTGAAGGAGATTAAACAAATAATATAATTCTTTTCTAGATTGTATACGTGTTATCAATTTTACACGTGTTGGTTATTCAATTTAAATATGTTAATTCCATTCCACGCAAAATGCTAAATACATTTTTGATATTACGAAATGTGGAGAAGTTTGTTTAATCTTCTCCAATGGACATCACATTGTTGGCATTGTAAAAACATTAGATTTGAAATAGAATTATTATTCTATAAAATAAGTAATTAATGTGTTGATCTTTCTATTGCGAAATGAGTTACTTTATGACAAACGAATACATGAAAAAGTGATATAGCTATGATTGCAGAATGATCTCGTATTACGTATTAATTATTTTCAACATGTGGACCTTAATTTGTTTCCTTTATGCCTTAGAAATTTTCTCTAATTCCAGTGGTAAATATAATAATATCATATCTATAGCTCAAAGTGCATTTGTAATGTTTGTACATTTACTTTCTAATTGAAATTGTTGTCATATCTTTACCATACGCTTCACTAAAGTTCTTACTTATTTTTTTTAAACTTTGATACGTTTCTACGAAAATCAGACTGGATAAAATGTTGTCAAGATAATTTCAGTAAAGAGTGCAGAACATATGCTCCGAAATATTTAGACCTCGCTCTCCGTGCTCGGATATTCATTCGTTTTACTTGGAATGCTGGAATGCAACTTTATCAAAAACATCTGTTTTAGATCTCAGTATTTATATGCGTCTTCATATTCTGGATTTTTTACGTAATTAAGTATAGTCAAGGATCAAGTTTCTCAAAGCTCTGTAGGCTTGGAGATACATATTTTCATTGTGACACTCGCGCTAACGTGCTCGATTTTTGACAGAAATTTTCTAATGCATACTTATTTTGGGTCGCAAAAAATTAGTCTACAACTTTATTTCTTCTTGCAGAAGCATCTCCACTAGAAATCAGAAGATTCGTGGCCCCTAAACGGCTTACTGATTACGGAGTCGCTTTCTACAGAGCAGAAAATGGTGATCTTGTAGTAAATAAAAACGAATGGTTTTTTGAAGTTGCAATGGATGAATGCTTTATAATTGGAATATGCATCCATAATAAAATTCATCCAATATATGATAGTTTAAAGCGGCAGATTTTTCTAACAAGAAACGAAAACCGAGATTATGAGCATATTTTACAGATACCAAAATCATATGAACATTATTTTGTGCCCCTTCGCCCTTTACTAGCGCGCTTATAATTCGTTATTTTTTCCCACACTCTTTATAATATTTGTAATTTTACTACACTTTTACGTGAACTTGCCCTATTTTCAAAATATTCATCTGAAATAAGTCGGTTTCCAGATTCTTCGATTTAAAATCCTATTTACTACTGTACTTTTGTTTGATAAATGAACATTCCTGGAATAGTAATTGCAAATTACAACACATGTGTAGTAAAATCTGTAGTAATAATTTTCAGAATTTAATTTTCCAATTTTGTAATCTTCAGGTCAAGTAATTAATAAATAAGCTGTAATATATCGATAATCAATAAAAATGTCTTAAATTGAACTTAAATAAACGTTTAGTACGTAATTTATTGATCCCTGCTCTCCTGGTTGTAAAACACCGAATATTGTTTATCAAAGCGCATCACATATTATCATTGTCTTGTAAGGCTGGTCCATTTCAGTCCCATATCACTCTGGTTAAAACTCGCATTTGCCTGCGAATTTGGCCAGGGGAGAGAAAACTGCAGGAAACCCCCTCCCGAGTTCTCAGTTTCAGCGAATTTTTCTATTTCTTCCACATATTCAAAATATCAAAACAAAATGAGCTAAATTTTTCTTATTTCTTAACAACTAACAACAAGAAAATAAAACTATAAGATAACAATGTCCGTTCCCTTTTTATAATGAAGTATTTTGTGCTAAAAATATAGAATTTCAATAGGAAGCAGATTTTTTCCAAAATTCTTGATATTTTTCTGCGCTTTGCAATGGTCCACCAAAATAGTTCAACGGTAAATTAAAAAAAAAAAGTGTGGTAAATAAAAAAGTTTAATTTTTAAGAGACAAAAATGACTAAATTTGTATTTGATTGTACACCCAACTACCACCTTCATGCATGAAATTTGTTTTGTAACACGAAATAGTGTCTAAGTTAAGTAGTGATTCGTATTATGGTGGAGAGTTTAGTTTAAACGCCAGTCCCGCCAAAACCTCTAAGACAGACACGTAAGTAAAAACCTGTTTTTTGGGTTCAGGGGGTCTCAAAACGTGAAGATTTGACAAAAATCGGGGGGGTCAAATTTTACACAAATCTAATACCTTCTCTAGATGAGAATGTAAAAAGTAAATATTTTTCTTATTTTCCATAGACGAAAATGGAGACGCGTTCTCGCACTCGAAGTGCTGCAAACACATTGCAATACGTGGTACCATGAACATACTGCAAAACTGTGCCAATATTGCGCACACTAAAATAAGAATTGTATATCTGAAAATTAAATAAATTAAACGTTTTTTATGCATTTCCTCGATTTTTTTTAATTTTCACCCCATTTTCTACATGCTGCATGATTTTGTTTCAAGGAATAATTTTATACGCTTTGCAATTTTTCGCAATTTTCACATAATGAAATAATTATACTTTTTAAATCCGATCATTATATAGCCTATATTATCTAAAAGTGTGATTCCTGAGCTTTTAAAATCACTACATGTAAACGCTTTTATTAGGCAATCCCAAAGAAACATATAAAATAGTAATTAAAGTCATGTTTCTGCATCCTGCAGGTTTACTACATTTCCTGATATGATCACTCGAGATATTCTATGATCGATTTGAATATTCTTCCATTTCTATAATATCCATATTTGCTTTTAACAAAGATATGACAACCTTTATACGACTATTTTGGTTTTAAAATTCCAACAAATTATTTAAAAATTTCGGAATACAATAATCTGTATATGGTTGAAGCAAATAAGGCGTTTCCTTATAAATACCAATTAGATTATACTATTTATGATCTTGGTCATCTTGAATTTTAAACTTTGGGACAGCAATCTATAGACACTCAGAGAAATGTCTTTTTCTGTCAGAAGTATTATTTTTTTGTGAAAAATGTTATCTAATCTTGCAGTCAGATGATATTGTTCGTGTAAAAAAGATATTCAGGTGGTTTCAAACAAAACAGGCAAAAGGATGATGCTCTTGTTTCAAGCCATCTCTATCTCTGAGTGGATATTGAATCCTAATGTTTGTATATTAGGTTTTCTAATCCAGGATTTTCGAAACTAACATCCAAATTAAAAATTATACAAGAAATTATAATTTTCACGGTTTCTTTCACACGAACTAACTAAGTATCACATTGAGTTAGAAAATCTCATAAAACTTTGCACAATAGGTAGTTTTCATTTCTTGCACAATGTTGTTGTCAATTCTTAACAAAGTTTTGCTACTTTTGGTTTTTGTCTGCAGTCATTTTCGTCTAACCTTACAGCCAAAAAATTTTATTTGTGTAAAAAAGATATTGATGTTCTTCAAAACAAAACAGACAAGAGTATGATATTTTTGTTTCAATCATGGTGGTATCACATGGAGTTCAATATAGTTGAAATCTTTTTAGTAAAGTTTTACTACTTTTGGTTTTTGACTGCTGTAATTTTCTTCTAATCTTATAGCAAACAAATGTTACTTGTTTAAAAAAGATATTCAGGTTGTTCAAAATAAAACAGGCAAGTGGATGATGCTTTTCTTTCAAGCCACCTCTTTCTCCGAGTGGATATTAAACCCGAATGTCTATATATTAGGTTTTCTAATCCAGGATTTTCGAAATTGACATCCAGATCAAAAACTAGATAAACAGTTATATGTATAAGGTACAAACTCTCATTAAAACATTCCACGATGGGCGGTTTTCATTTGTTGAACAATGTACCCTAGTGGAAAAATTTGGACAAAAAGTTATAAAAAACTAAAACTATTATTGAGACCAATTTTGTACCTTTTTTTTACTCTTTGTTTATTGCTGTATTTCGTTGTGGTATCAATTTTCTACAAGAATTATCAACTACAAGAATCTACAAGAATTTACAGATTTTTCAGCAAAAAAGTTGTTCTTTTTCGATCTAGGACAGATATCTAGAATAGTGCAATGAGATAATTTTAAATTAGAATGTGTGCATGATCGCTATTAGAAAAAAGTTATTACAAAAGTTATATGAGATTATATGAGCTAATGATAATTTTATTATCTTTTAACTCGAATTTTCCCTTCAATTTTTTTAAAATCCTGCAATGCAATGTTTTAGGTTGAAACAATATTTGAATAGGATTTGAAATTGGACAAGAGCATTTAGTTTTTCAATTAATTTTTAAATTTGGAATGGTTTATTAAGTTTTAATCGAACGTTTACATTTGTTTGACTACTGAGACTTTCAGATAAAAAAATTTCTATTTTTAACGTTAAAATCTGTAGCTTGCTTAATTTTGAACAGATTCAGAATCGGTCTGCAAAGCCATTATTTTTCAATTTTCAATAATCGAAGTTCAACGTGTTTTATTATAATAGCAAAACTTCTTGTTAAAACTGTTACCATTTTTCAATTTGTAGTTTCTTGTAGAAACTTGTACTTTATTGTTAATTTCTTTCACTTTTCTACAAGTAAATAAAAAAAAAGCTAGCTATTTGTATTTCAATGTGAATTCTTTCCAACGTTTCAATACTTGTGGTTATTGTATGATGTGAGCTTCATATAATCTTGCAGCCAAATAATTTTTTTCGTGTAAAAAATATATTCAGGTGGTTCAAGCCAAAACAAGAAAGAGGATGATGCTTTGGTTTCAAGCCATCTTTTTCTCTGAGTGGATATTAAATCCCAAAGGCTGTATATTAAGTCCCCTAATCCACGATTTTAACAAGTAAGATCCAGATTAAAAACTGGACAAGAAATTATAATGTTCACAGTTGTTCCCACGAAAAATACCCAAGTATCACATTGAGCTACAAAATCCCACCTTAAAATTGTACAATGGGTAGTTTTCAATTGTTGAATAACGTAGCTGTCAATTCCTCCCAACTTTTGGTTTTTGTCTGCTCTAAACTTCATTTAATGTTGATACCAAATAATTCTATTTGAGCAAAAAAGATATGCAGGTGGTTCAAAACAAAATAGACCAAAAGGTTGATGCTTTTGCTTCGAATCGACTTTTTCTGTGATCAGAAATGTACAGTTAAATGTTCCATAGACTGTTTCCCCAAATTTTAAAATCCAAGATTATAAACGGTATAAATCAATGTTTTACAGCATAGATCAACTGTTAAATCATTGATTGCAGAGGCTACTTGAAAGAGTATAACTAGGTAATACATGGGGTGTTTTAATTAGAAAAAGGGGAGATA
>CAKNWT010333591.1:28313-39019 GCA_932066315.1 Andricus coriarius
AAAAAAAGTTTTCTGCTGGCGCAGGTGATATTGGCTCTCCTGGTGATCTGAAATAGAAAATCGAAAAAGTTTATTAATCTATGTCACCGCCGCTATGGTCCGAAACTCAACTTTTTTATTTCATCAAAAATTAGCAAAATGGCGACGTTGCTTGTGAAAAAATCCTTTTTCTGAAAGAAAGTTTTTTCTTTTTTTTTTCACAAAAAACGCCGCCATTTTGTTAATTTTTGATGAAATGAAAAAGTGGAGGTTCGGACCATAGCCCCATAGCTATAGACGAAGCCCATGACATAGATTAATAAACTTTTTCGATTTTCTGTTTCCGATCAGCAGGAGAGCCAAAATAACCTGCGCCAGCAAAAAACTTTTTATTTTTTGGAAACATGCATTTAATTTTATAAATAAATAAATAATTTTTGTTACCCTCGAACAAATTTTTTGGTTCACTCTCCTTGATCATACCTTTAAGAGAAAATAACATTCGTTCAATTATACACAATAGTTCCCGAGAAAGAAATGATTGAAAATATGCTTGGTTTTTATACGTTCACATTGAAATGTCCCCTTAACGAACTTATAATTCTTGAATAATTTTTGAACATTCTTGTTGTGTAAATCCACGCGAAAAATTAGTGTAGGAGATTAAACAAATAATATAATTCTTTTCTGGATTATATACATGTTATCAATTTTACAAGTGTTGGTTAGTCAATTTAAATTTGTGAAGTCTATTCCGCGCCAAATGATACATATATTTTCTATATTGCGAAATCTGAAGAAGATTATTAGTTGTCGTGGAATAAAATAAAATAAATTTAAATTTACTACCAACACTTGTAAAACTAACATGTGGAAAACATATAAAAGAATTATATTGCTTTTCTAATCTTTTACACTGGATATCACATTTTTGTCATTCTAAAAACATTATATTTGATATAGAATTATTATTCTGTAAAATGACTAATTACTGCGTTGTTTACTTTATGAAACACAAATACCTGAAAAACTGAGATAGCGATGACTATATAATGATCTTGTATTACGTTTTAATTATCTTCAAAATGTGGACCTTCATTAGCTTCCTATGTGCTTTAACAATTTTCTCTAATTCCAGTGGTAAATATAATATTATCATATCTATAGTTTAAAGTGCATTTGTAATTTTATTACATTCACTTTCTATTTTAAATTATTGTCAAATCTTTACCATAATTTCTACGATCATTGAAATTAAATGTTCTAAGAACGTGTGAATACAGTGTTTTTCGTCAAGGTTTGAAATACGCATATCTTAGAAATTATTTAACTTTTTTTTTAATTTCTAGGGTTCATTTTAAAGGGGGAATTCTCCATATTTTACTGAAATGATAAACAGATTTATGGACGTCAGGTTTCATGTTTAAAACCGCTTTTGAGTATTAAAATGCTTCACTAAAGTTTTAACTTCTTTTTTTTAACTTTGATCCGTTTCTAAATCAATCAAAGTGAATACAATTTTTTAATGATAGTTTCAGTAAAGAGTGCAGAATTTTGCCTATTATATCAAATGTATGTTACATTAATTTTTTTAACTTGGTCCGCGGTTGCTTATTCGGATATTACAAAATAAGAAACAAACTTTATTTTTATTAATTATACTTTAGTATTTGTTCCTTATTTTGCAACTTGTGTCGTTTTTCCATAAATTTAATTTTCTTATTTTCATTGATATTTTTTACGATTTAAACTAAAAATACGCATCCAAGCGTAAGGTGGCTCTAACAAAAATTAGCAGATAGAATAAAGGTGACAAATTTTTTTAAATAAAATGTGATTGTAGCTTGTGTCATTTTTCCAAAAAGATGGACGTACTTGATAAAAGAGCCCAAAAAGGGTGTTTTTTTCATTGGGAATAAGGCGCCAGAAAGGCGCTTTTTGCACTGGCTTGGGCAACCGAAAATTTGTCTCTAACTATATTTCTTCTTGCAGAAGCATCTCCGCTGGAAATAAAAAAATTGGTGATCCTTAATCCACTTACTAAATACGGAGTCGCTTTCTACAGAGCAGAAAATGGTCATCTAGTAGAAACAAAAAATGAATATTTCTGTAAAGTCGCAATGGATCAACACTTTATAATTGGATTATGGATTGATGATAAAATTCATGCAATATATGATAGTTCAAAGCGGCAGATTTTTCTAGCAAGAAACGAAAACCGAGATTATGAGCATGTTTTACAGATACCGAAATCATATCATCATTATTTTGTGTCCCTTCGCCCTTCACCCTCGCGCTTATGATTTCTTATTTTTTCAAAATTTGTATCTGAAATAAGTCAATTTCGAGATTCTTCGATTTAAAATTAGATTTTTTCATTCTTGAAATTTTTGTGTCAACTTTTTCAGTTTTTAATTCGAAACCATTATTTTAGAACTGTTTAAAATTTAATATTTACATAAAAATTGGTATAATAACTGACTGTACTCTTGTTTAATAAATATACATTCTGTAGTAATAATTTTCAGAATTTAATTTCCAAATTTTGTAACTGCATGTCAAGCAATTTTCATAAATAAACTATAATATATCGTTTATCAATAAAAATATCTCAAATTGTACTTAAATAAACGTTTCGTACGTTATTTATTTATTCCTGCTCTCCTGGTTGTAAAACACTGAATGTTGTTTAATAAGGCACATCACGTATTATTATTGTCAGAAAACCCCCTCTCGAGTTATCAGTTTTAGGAGATTTTTCTCGTTCTCTCACAAATTTAAAATATCATCAAAAAATCAGCCAAATTTTCCTTGTTTCTTAACCGCTAAAAGTAAGAAAATAAAACTATAAAATAGCAAATGTCCCTTCCCTCTTTATCACAAAGTATTCTTTACTGAAAATATAGAATTTCATTAAGATGCAAATTGGGGCGAATACAAAGCAGTGGCATATTAACTTTATTTTTTAAGGAAAATTTCCTGTTTTCTGAGCGAATATTTTTAAAGTAATAAAAATGAACTTCAATGTTTATTGGAACTATTATTTTTCAGTTTAAGAATCGTTTCAAAACTTTTGGAAAATCTTCTTTCTAGCCCAAAAGTGAAAAATTAGTTGAAAAAGCTATAATTAATATTAAAATTATCTCTTGAATAACTGTTGCTCCATTAATAAATTAAAAATGTTTTAAAAAATTATTTTGATTTAAAATGATAATTTTTCGAGCTGGGACAGGAATGGGGGAAATCTGACACAACCAACAATTTTCCCAGCTCGACAAATTAAAAGTACTTGCTATATTCAGTTTTTTAGATAATGATCCATTGATAAAAACCTTCCGATTTTTGAGTTTTATAGAGGATGGGATGAAGAGTTGCTGATAACAAGCTTTCGACTTGAAAGTTTGATAGGGGATTATAAGTGGTTGGTGATAAAGGTCTTGTGACTTAGGACTTTCTTAGTAGGTGTTAAAGATGGGCTGATAACAACCCTTCATGAACACCCCTCTTGATAGTTTGAGCCAAACGAGTAGAGGGCTCATAGTCTCTTCCTCAAAAACGCTTCTCTGAAACGTGACGCTGTTAGTTGTCAAACGACTTATTCCAAATGAGATAGTAAATCTAGTTTGACAAAGGGGTATGCATTTCTGTATGCATCTTACTATGTGTGGACCACCCGTCAAGCTTTTCAACAGACAGATGATAAGTCTGAGAGGTTAAATCGAAAGCTTTCCGGTAGTCAATCCGGTTGTTCAGACAAGTTGGTGGACCTCTGGTTTGGGTGGGTGTTCCAGAGTAAGTGATGGTTCTCGGAAGAGTCGAGATGTGTCACAGAAAAACGGTTGAAGAAGCTGGACATCGTGAAATGGGTGGCATTTATAAAATTTCTAACATGATTAAAATCTAGGAAATAATTATGCGTTTCGTTTAATCTCCTTTATTTGTTTTGAACTTTCAAGAAGAAAAGCAATTTCATAAAATATTTTATATAGTTTCAGAAGAATAATATAGATAATATTCCGTAGCAATTTCTCACCAAACAGAAAATCACTCGCCCACTGGCGACGGTCACCATTGTGTATCGAAACGCTTAGTTCAATTATTAACTAATTGATTTAAATTCAATTATTTTGGAACCTAAAGTTAAACGTCATTATCTTTATTCGTAAAAAATAATTAATATTAAATATCGATGTCTCATTTTTAAACCTGAGAGGCAAGAGCCTTACCATAGGAAAAAATGAAGCGGAGGCTAACAGACAAAGTTTTAGAGAACAAATCAATAATTGATTCTCGGACGTTGACGAGTGTACAAAATCATTCCATATCCCGCGAATGGAAAATAATGCATTTATTGTTCTCTATTTTTCAAGTGGGTCTTCAAAATAAGTAAAATAATTTTAAATTGAAGAAAAATTTGCATCAAAGCAAAAAACAATTCCTTTGCATCAAAAGAAACTTCTTCGAAATGAAAAATTCTGTTTTTGATGAAAACCTAAAGGGTGTAAAGTCTGATAAGATAGAATACAGTCGATACATTTTCCTCGATTCGCGTCTTTAAAAAAATGTGGATCCGGAAATAGAGAAGGAAGAGAGAAAAAAGGTGAATGTGAAATCGAAAACTACGACAGCCAGAGATCAATACATCCATTATGAGGGCGATAAGAGACGAAATATATCTCGTGCATTTAAATTTCCCGCCACTGAGATAAAGAAAAGGGGAGAAATATCTTCCGAAATTTATTATGTAATGCTTTCATATTTTTAGGGTAGATTATTACAGTTGTAGAATGTGTTTGTATTTTGTGATATGCAAATTTTTTAGGTTCAACAATTCTTTTATATTTCTATTATTATTATTATTCAAGACCTTCCATTTGGAACATTGCAGACCTCAATAGGATTAATGATGCTTGTTCACGTGGTTTTTTCGGCCATATTTGATCGGCCATTATTTTTCTATGAAAACTCCACTCGGATTTTTAAAGTAGACTTTAAGATCGTTCGATTGACCAGCTATAGACCTTTATTGGACCAAACCAATTTTGGCTTGTAGCGGGTCATTCGTTGAGAAAGAATAGCGGAGCCAATATGGTGGACAACATTTTCAAAAATCATGTGATTTTCACCAAATCTGATATGCAGGGGTTTTCGGGGTCGCTGATTATGAATACGAGCTTGAATTGGCAACTCAAGATAGCGGTCTACTGAGACAGTAAGCATGTTCTTCGCAGATACTTTGTTCCTTGCCGACATCCTGCTACGCCTGTCTTTGAGTTTTGAAGATCTTACACAGTGTTTTTAGACAAGTTATTGGCCTCTAATTCTTTGGGTCAGCTAAGTTGCCCGTGTTCGGCAGGAGCACTGCGCGCCTTTCCACCAACCACTCCGGAATAGGGTCTTCCGAATTTGGATATGAGTTGAAAATGCGGGCCAAATTCTGGTGGGTTGAAGGAAATTTCTTCCATTGGAAGGTCTTGATAACATTCTTGATACCATTCCTCCTCAGGTGTTATGAGGGAACAGCACAGCTCCTTGAAGCTATTTATATTCATTGATTTTTTTTTCAGTGGATGCTGGATTTCGTAGACTTCTCGCCAAAAAGCCTCGACCTCCCCAGGTTTGGGTTAGTGTATGACAGTAACTAAGGGTCCTGGAAGAGTCGAGATAGGTAAGACAAAAACTGTTGATTTTCTCTGACCCACCTCTCTATCCGCTCCAGATTTCTGCTTGCGTTAGATAGAACTCGTATTCTGTGGACAATATTCTGCCTGATGGTCAGTAGCTTTGACTTGTTAAGAGTGTAGTCAATCACACACTGAATGCGGGATGCGTACTGGCTTGCCCAGACTATCTTTGTGCTGAATTGATGCATTTGTCTTTTGGTTCTATGATCAATCGTTGGTTTTGTTTCACGGTTCGGATCTGCCAAAGCTCTCGCTGCATTATAAACACTACGATTGATAGTCCAGAGGTCGGATTCTACGGTAAAAATCTCCACGGAGCTCGTTATCCAGTTCAGCCAGATCTTTGGGCTTGAGAGAAACCTGAATGCTGATGTTTCTCCGGGTCCTGAAGCATCGCTCTTTCTCTATGGAATGCCTGTTCACGGTTTGTCTCAGTGTCGCCTTTTCTTCTCTGTTGTCGGCTTGTTCTGGCTGCGGTTGAGTAGGCGATTCACTTATATAACCCCTTTTCCAGAGTTCCTCGGCATGGTTTCGCAGTCGCTTATACGAAAAATGCAAGAGCTCTGGGTGTTTCTCACACCACAGAGTATGCAGTCGCGCCCTTTAACCTTTTTGTTCAGGGGCCATAATGGTATCATAGCACCCCAGCAGGTCGTCCCTGAGTTGATCCGTTTGATTGTTTTGAACCGCACGTACTACAACTGTGTTTGGTGTTATCATTGTTGTTCTCACTAACAGCTAGGAAAAGTGTTCGTCCATCCTTGAAGAGTCCCACATGCAAGGATAAGGCTGCATAGTCTGAGAGGTCGCCCGATATCCCAGAGTCACCATTTGAGACTCCTCACCCAGGTGCTATTCAGCTTTCGGCAGGGATGTTACACGGATGCAATGAGGGCACATAAAATTTTCTCGTGCGAGCACAAAGTCCCCTGGAGGCTTTCAAACTAAATTTTCGAATTCTAAAAATGCGGAAAAAACTGTGCTAAAGTTTTTGGGAAAGTTTAAGATCAAAATATTTAATAGTTTAGGAGTAGCTGTGATTTTAGCTAATGCGAGCGCTGGAGCTTTCGAGTGTGGTACAGGACTAAATTAAAACAGATCAGTTAGCCCTTAACTCTTTACTGGATATTGCACATCTGAATGTAAAGATTATATTAAATCTATTTGTATATGCGTTTTTAAATAAAAGTTATCAATTGAAAAATTGACAAAGTTTTCGAAAATTACAATTATATTAAAATGGAAAATATACCGCAAGCTTTTCCAGGTAGAAAACGAAACAGAGTCTCCCAATTAATAAAGTGTAAGAAAATTTCTGCTTCGAATATAATAAATTGGGTTCTTGAAATTTATAAAATTAATTGAATCAGTAATTTGTATTACTAGAATTTCAGATAATTAAGTTATACACAGGGAAAAAAGTAATGTACAAACCTAATAATTTTCTAGCTATTTTTGCGTCAAAATTTAAAACATTCAAAATCAATCATCAAAAGAAATTGAATATAGAATGTTTTATTTTATATTTATTTATATTTATTTATGTGAATGCTTTGAGTCGACAACGAACAGCAAATCGAGCGATGATTCTGTTATTTCTTCTGATGAGGATAAAGTTGTATAGATTTTTTTTAATGAATTAAAAATTGCTGTAAACATTCTCATTTTGTAAGAAAATTCACCTAATCTTGCAGCCAAATAATCTAGTTTGTTTAAGAAGGATTTGCAAGTTCTTTAAAACTAAACATAAGGAAATAAGTGTAGCATTCATAGACAAAACTTTCCTTGCCCTTGTATGAATGTTTTTCCAAAATTAGTTTGCAGCAAGAACAATTTTAAGTAAAAATAAAAAATTCTCACTCTACATTTCTATTCACAATTTTTTCAAACAGTTTTGTGTGTTGCAATTTCACCAAAAAAAATGAATTCTTAACCAACTAGTTGAATTTTCAACTTGAAATGTAACAGTTGATATGTCTGCTTAAGAGGATTATGATTCTATATAAAAAGAATTTAATTTGAACCAAAAAACGACAAATTAGCTTTGGTTAAGGATTCCACAATTTTGTTAAAAAGTAATATTTTTTGCTGAAAACTCCACTTTTTTTCAGAAAATTCGTCTTTTTTGGCTGAAATTCAACATTTTGGGTTACATTTTTTTCTTCGACGACTATAAAATCTTTCTTATTATTTTGCATTAGAGGGATGGGAAATGATTTTCTCGACTCCCTAACGAACGAGAATCGATTATTGATTTGTCCGTTGCCTGGAGCTTTATTTTTTCCTATAATGAGGCTCTTGCCTCTTCGGTTTAAGAATGAACCCTCGATATTTAATACTTATTATTTCTGAAGAATGAAGATGCAAAAATGTTTAATTATTTTTACCCTTCAATTTTACAGTTTGACAGAGGATGTAAAGTAGTTCTGATAACCACCCTTCAATTTTGAATTATTTTTGTCAGAAATATTTGTTGGCTAAACAAAATAATAATATAAAAACAACTCTAAACAATATGATTGTTGATCAACTTATAATTTTTGAACTTTCTTGTTGTGCAATTTCACGTGAAAAATTAGTGAAGGATATTGAACAAATAATATAATTCTTTTCTGAATTGTATACATGTTATCAATTTTACAAGTGTTGGTTATTCAATTTAAATTTGTTAATCCTGTTCTGCGCCAACTCCTATATACATTTTTTATATTGCGAAATCTGGGAAAGTTTAGCAGTTTTCGTGGAATACGATAAAAAAATTTTAATTTACTACCACCATTTGTAAAAATAAAATGATTAAAACGTATAAAAGAATTATACTGTTTGTTTAATCTTCTTTAATGTATATCACATTGTTGGCATTGTAAAAACGTTATATTTGAAATAGGATTATTATTCTCTAAAATGCATAATTACTCTGTAGATCCTTCTTTCGCGAAATAAGTCACTTTATGAAACACAAATACCTGAAAAAGTGAGATATCTATGACTATATAAAGATCGCGTATTACGTATTAATTAGCTTCAAAATGTGGACCTTCATTAGCTTCCTATGTGCCTTAACAATTTTCTCTAATTCCATTGGTAAATATAATAATATTCTATCTATAGTTTAAAGTGCATTTGTAATTTTAGTACATTAACTTTCTAATTGAAATTATTGTCATATCTTTACCATAATTCCTACGAGTTTTGAAATAAAATGTTCTAAAAACATGTAAAAAACAGTGGTTTGATGTTTGAAACTGATTTAGAATATTAAAACGCTTCACTGAAGTTCTTTTTTTAAATTTTAGTCCGTTTCTAAATAAATGATTGTGAATTCTCTTTTTTTCAAGCTCTTTCGGCTTTAATGAACACATTTTCATCAGGTATTAAGTGCTTCGCACTCGATTTTCTCGAGAATGCGAACTTTTTTAAATTTTGTTCAACTCTATTATATAAATATTATGTTATATTTATTTTTGCCCCTCAGTCTGAGGCTGCTCATTAAGATATTATAAAATAAAGTACAACGCTAATTTTTTTATTTTTAATCTTATTTTTTCGATTGAAAGAAAATCTGCTCGTCCCATGAAAAAATAATTGATAAAAAATGTTTAGCTCTTTTTGGGTGAATAACTTTAGTCTTTTTATTTTTTTCGAAGCAAAAAGGGTGCATTTTCCTTTAGGAATAAGGCGCCAGAAATGCACTTTGTGCACGAGCTGAGGCCATAGAAAATTTGTCTACAACTGTATTTCTTCTTGTAGAAGCATCACCACTAGAAATAAGAAGATTGGAGACCCCTCTACGGCTTACTGATTACGGAGTCGCTTTCTACAGAGCTGAAAATGGTCATCTTGTACAAACGAAAAACGAATGGTTTCGTGAACTCGCAATGGATCAACACTTTATAATTGGATTATGCATCGATGATAAAATTCATGCAATATATGATAGTTCAAAGCGGCAGATTTTTCTAACAAGAAACCACAACCTAGATTTTGAGCACATTTTACAGATACCAAAATCATATGAATATTATTTTGTCTGCCTTCGCCCTTCAACCTCTCGCTTGTAATTTTTTATTTTTCCCCGCACTCTTTAAAATATTTTTGTAATTTTACACATGTGTAGTGAAATCTGCATTAATAATTTTCAGCATTTATTTTTAAATTTTGTAATCTTCACGTCAAGCAATTTTCATTAATTAACTATAATATATCGCTAATCGATAAAACTTTTGCAAATTAAACTTAAATGAACGTTTCGTACGTAATTTATTTATTCTTGCTCTCCAGCTTGTTAAACACTGAATGTTGTTTATCAAAGCGCATCACATATTAATATTGTCTTGTAAGGCTAGTCCACTGAAGTCCCATAGCACTCTAGCTAAAACTCGCATTTGCCTGGGTATTTAGTCACTGGAGAAGAAAACTGCAGAAAACTCCCTCCCCAGTTATCAGTTACAGGGGATTTTTCTTTTTCTCCCACACGTTCAAAATATCATTAAAAAATAAAAATAAATTTTCCTCTTTCTTAACCACTAGCAGCAAGAATATAAAACTTGATCACAAAGTATTTTATGCTAAAAATATGGAATTTCAATAGGAAGCAGATTGGACCAAATACAAAGGAGTGGCAAATTTACGTTATTTTTTAAGGAAAATTTCCTGTTTTCTGAGATAATATTTTTAAAGTAGTAAAAGTAAACTTCAATGCTTATTAGAACTATTTTTTTCAGTTTAAGAATAGTTTCAAGACTTTTGGAAAATCCTCTTTCTAGTCCAAAAGTAAAAAATCAGTTGAAAAAGCTATAATTAACATTGAAACTATATCTTAAATAAATGTTGCTCCATTAATAAATTGAAAATGTTTACAAAAATGATTGTAATTTGAAATTATAATTTTTCGAGCTGGAACAGGAAAGGGGGAGATCTGAAAGATCGACAAATTAAAAATAGTTGCTATATTTTGTTTTTTGGAAAATGATCCATTGATAAAAACCTTCCGATTTTCAGTTTTATAGAGGCTCGAATGAAGAGTTGCTGATAACAACCCTT
>CAKNWT010333596.1:0-10301 GCA_932066315.1 Andricus coriarius
TGCTCAAAGTATTATGGTGTCAAAGTTTTTATACATATACAATCATGTCACAAGTGATCTTACTCTTCAAAAATAATAAAGATGCTTTCAGAATTAATCTATTTTATATCAATTTTCATGTTTTTCAGGTTTCATTTATTAATTTAATTTCCGTCTCTTGTCTCTCTTAGTCTAAGGAATATATATGTAGGTAGAAGAAGGACAAAATATAATAAAGTTGACCCCCTGACATGATCAAGTTAACATTCCAGAATAATCAAACTAAAATTCCTGAGATAATCAGTTTTAAACTCCAGGATCGTAAACTCTACACTCTGGGATAGTGAAGCTAAACGTCAAATTTTGACACACCATGGATCGTACGCTAGACCATCTAGGGGGCTGTCCCATAGTTAAAACTGAAATATAGTCAGTCTGACACTCTAAATGTTCAGGCTGATTAGCCATTCTTCTCCGTGCACATACGTCAAATTGTATAGTTCGAATTGCATACACGGAAATTATTTGAAAATTCTGTAATATCATTCGAGATATTATTTACTGTCTATAATAAGTGATGTTTGCGATAATTACTTTTCAGGCAAGAAATGTAGATAGGAAAACTTATTTAAGATTTTTGTACAAGTCTCAAAACGTATGCCTATTTTTTCCTTCCCGTGTACCGATTAAACACGAAATAGTTTGTTTGTAACGAACGTAAAAATATGTTGTATAAATATTGAACTGATTTGTAACAATAAAAACAATTATTCCGAAAAACGTCTTTGAAAATTGCTTTTTTTACAGCCCATTATCCTATTCCAACATCTCACTTGAATGTATTAACACGTTTTTTTTTCGACGTTTTCTACAATAATTAGAATTAAATATAATGTTTCTAAGTTTTTCAACGGAAATATTTTATTGCACATTTGCTTATGATCCCATTTTCTTCTTTATCTACAACATTGATACATATTCTTTAAAAAATTAGTATAAATTTGTATAAACCGTTCAAATAATTTTTTAATAAAAAATCTGGTTTTTTTTATAAAAAATATATTTTTTTAAATGTTCTACTCGTCAGGTAAGATACGTGTTGTACAAAAATTACTATGCTTTAATACTCGAATATTTAATATTACGAATAGCACTACAATTTGCGATGATAATTTTTTGCACAATAGCATATTTGTTCAAACTTATTGCGTTTAGAAATAATCGATATAGTGGTATACTTATAATACAATTATAAACTGATAAATATCATTGTCTTTATTACATATTGTAACGAGGTGGCTTATCACTCGTTGAGGATCCTCCCCTGGCTTTGTATTTAAATTATTTAAAATCATCGCGATTCCCGACCAACACGAACTCAGCCATTTAATTATTGTAAGAGTGAGTCTGAGAGTGAAGTATGGGAATGAGTGCGAAATAAGTAAACTCTAATTATGTACCTGCATTTTATTTTGATTAGGGCTAGATTATGTATTTGATAGGGCACCTGACGTCCTGCTTTTGGTCCCTTGGGAGATCGGAGTTTCTCTCTGAATTGGAGAAGGGAAAGGAGAAAAGCTTTGGAGTTCCACCTGTCATCTGATTTCCATCATCTGGGAGAGAGGGACCCTTGCCTGTGCCCTCCTCTCGTTGATCGGACAACTAGACACTGCCACCACACTGCACACACGGGTCCACTGTACACTCGCGTCGGCTCGAGGTTTCACTCACGTTGTCCGGGGTTCAGTTGCTTTTTCAGCCTATCAACCGCCGACATAACAACCGGCTCGACATCTGTCACTGCAAGACGGGCGGCCATCTTTGTCAATACCGGCACGCTAGCCATGAGGTGATGGTTCACGTACTATTGTCAAGGGTGCGTAGGATGGAGCCTATTCCACCGTTGGTCGCTCAGTGTAACAGCGGATTCGAGAAATTTTCTTTGTTGGAACGTTGAGGAACTCCGGGTCTTCCTTGGAATCAAAGGTAGGCGTCGGTTCACTCCGAAACATTATGTTTTCTTGAGCCAGATTTGAGTTCGTTTGTTTGAAGTTTTTTTTCTTCGAGAGTCGGTAATGTGTTTATGAATTTTTTACCTTGATATACACCATAATGTATAAAAAGCAGTGGAAAGAAGAACCTCCGAACTTTGAGAGCCCCTGCTTGTATTTTCTTACAAGCAGGAAACTCGCCGGTTCGAGTTTCCAATTCCTGCCTGCGACGAGCCTAACTTTCTCCATCCTTTTGTTAGCGAGCGACGGAATGCTCGAACAATAGCGGGCGAACGTGCCGATCGCCTAAAGACGCTCATGAGAAAAATACACAGGCAAAGCGTCCCGTTAGAGTCTCGATCCGTGCAGTGGCTCTCCGTAGTAATTTGAATTTTCTACGAATTCGCAGTTTTTCTATTGAATTGGTTTTTTTTTTACTTTATATTGCGTACATGTGTATTCGGATGCATACGAATGGACCTGTCCAGTTAAAGGTTGTCAGTTTAAATAAATCTTAAAAGTTAATTACCACTGCACGACTCGAGGATCTCGTTATTAGTATTTTTGTTTCTATTACACTCGTATAATTTCATTAGTTATTGGTCTATAATATTCAAGTATTAATATTTGTATAGAGTTATGTGATCGATATGACATTGTATTATTGGTTTGAGTATTATAAATTATGTCATATTTTCATTATTTTCATTTTTCGTCTTGCGATACTAGAGTCAGTTAATTAATTCATTAATATTGTTATATTAAAGTAGTTTATATTGGATTATATTATTATTCAAAAAATTGACATTAGTTTCCAACCGCGCAACAGAATATATTTAGCTCATAAGATTATTTTAAGAAGCGATGTAACGCAGAGAGAACGGAGAGCGAGCACAACGCGATGGATGGCACAAGGCTCCAACATCGAATGACACCATTGGCGCGCGGGCCCCCAAAAATCGCATGGTGGGGCAAACTCGTGGATCGACATCCCCACTTCGCTCCAACTGCACGGAGTGGGAGTATCGCGATGAGCCTTGGCGCGCGCGCCGAGTCTCCGTGCATAAAGGAGCGTGTTTCAGCCACCATCGTCACTCGGCATCCTGCCATCGATCCAGTATCAACACCTCGCTCTGCAGCCTTCGTTCTCCCACTGATTTCATTAACTCCGGGTCACCCTCTGACTCACTTGCTCGAACCACTCTCTGCTAGGCGCCTCAAGTGGATAGTCCTCTTAGCGAGTTGTTCGAGTTGTGAGCTAAGAGCTAGATTCCCCCAGCTGATATTGCTCTAGGCTTCCGCAAGGTAGACCTTTTGGATATTGGCTGGATGGGGTTGAACTCTCGGCAGAGGGAACTCCGCCGTCGGATCAAGACCCGTCAAGGAGGGACGCACCTTGAGCCTCGCCACCTGGAGGCGGCGAGGAATGCTACCAGCCATCACCAGGAGGTGGTGAATGTTCACAGTGGTGACCACCAGGAGGTGGTGAACTGTCTCATCAATAGTTCCCCGGAGGGGACAACCCGGCACCAGGGTCACCAGGAAGTGACCAGTAATAGCAGCGACCGTCAGGCACCAATCGCAAACGACGCCTCACCGATCTGTCGATTTGCTCATCTACCGCCCGGAACGGAAAGTCCACGGAAGGCAAGAAAAATAAGACGGGAAATCCGAGCAAAATTCTCGAAAGCCCGGAAAACCTTGATACCCGTGCGTCCGGATCAACACCGGAATCTGGTGATCAATTTGAACATAGAACGTGGAATCGTCTTCTACCGGCCAGAACCAATCCCGGATTATCACAATCCGTCAACCCGGAAGCCGCTCTCCGAGATCAAGATCCTCCGGGAGGACCCGGTAGAAGCCGAACGGAAGAAGGCGCGGGACAAATATCGCCGCCTTATACGTACGACCAAGTTAGGCATCCGCCGTCCGCAGAAGATTGGAACGTGTCCAAACGAGGACTTTTACCAAGCACTGGACGGACATCGACCGAGCGGGTTACTTCGTTCCCACTGTCCGCTCGGAACAAACGTCAGGAAATTGGCATATCCTGCCAATCTGGAACGAGCCCCGATTTACAAGGATCCAGCCGTGAAATCGTTCATCATCCAACGATTCTTAGATCGCGTACCAGGAAGAAGAAAATAGATGGAATCAGGGAATCCGTGGAAGAGATTCCTACAGGCTAAGGGGAAGAGAACCTTCTTACCCCCACCTACCAGTCAACAGGTTCCAACACAAGGAATGCAGAGGTTAGATGCGTGGTTAAGAAAAACGCAGGGCTATACACACCTCGAACCTCTCACCGCCGAATACGAGAAGCTTCAGAAACGAGGCACACAACAACAACGTTCACAACGTTGTGAAGAAGTAAAGGAAAGAAATGAACGGCCCCTTTCGGGGCCACCACATGTTTAACGAGGATCACTTTCTGTTTTCATTCTAAACACAGTGAGAACGTATCAACCTTTATTAGATTTTAAGCATAATTTCGGTAATGTGATTGTGATATTTGTTAGAATTAAGCTTTCTTCCGTCATCTGTTTATTAAATTAGAGAAAGAAAATTGGCGTCTCGTTAACGTAAAATAAAAATGTCGGTTTACTTTCTCTGAAATTGTACAATTAAAATATGAACGCCATTAGTAAGCTCCGCCCTTCAGGCAAGAAGTAAGCGTCTCTTCTCATTATTAAAGATGTTTTGTTTCTTTTTCATCTGGTATTTTGATTATAAATAAAATACTTTTATATCTTTTTAAACTTAAAGTTTGGTTTAAAGCGTTTTTGTCCTCACGAATTCCCTCTACCATGAGTTAGGGCAGTTGTTTTCTTTTTTATTGAGATTTATTTGATTTGTGAGATCCATTTCACTCTTGAGAAACGACAACGAAAGTGATGTCTGGCGCCTCAAATTAAAGGGTAAGTCAGGATTTTGTAGCGTCTATTCTAACTTTGAATCCCTCAAAGTTGGGATTGGCGTTATAATATACAAAAAATTGTATAGTTCGAATTGCATGTACGGAAAATATTTGAAAATTTTGTAATATCTATGAAGATATAATGTACTGTCTGCCACAAGAGATATTTCCGATAATTATACGTAGTCTCATTTGAAAGCTACCCATTTACCCTTTAAAATGAGTCATCGCACGAATAATTTTATAATTTCTAACCCGAGTTATCACACTTTAAAGCAAGCTACTTATTTTTTATGTCAAAAAGTGAGTATACCCATTTCAAAATGCATAAGAAATATTTAGCGACGATAATCGTACATAGATGTGTGATTTTAATTTAGTTTCGGTGGACATAATTAAGTAAAAATTATAAAATAGGCCAAATACGTTCAAACCAATTTAAAAATAATAAAAATGCGTGTGCCACAATGGATTCAGCTTCAGACGCGTATGTGTACTCTCTCTCTCCTCTCTCTCTCCTCCCTCCCCCCCTCTCTTTTTGTTCTTTACTCAAGACTTGAGGAAATAATTAGACGACGATTTTTTTCTTTCTTCTTTTCTTTAAAAGTGTTTTCTTAGTTCACTTGGACTTTAGTGAGACGTTAACAAGGATGATTGGAATGGAATTTTTTTTCGTCATGATTTTCTTTTTACAATGTTGTACTAAACTCACGAACTTGCAAGCTTTATTTTTAGTAGACTTAAATTTTTTTCTCTTTTTTATTGGTGTGGTTTGCTTCATATCACATGAAATTTAGATGCCAATCAATTGATTTCATTATATATACGTCAGAGAAAAGTTGATATATTTATCTTATTCATGAAGATTATAATCTTCATACGCAATTTCATTTCTAAGAATGAAGAAGAAAAATTCAAACGAAAGACAATGAAAAAATGATTTATAAAAGCAAAAAAAAGAAAAAAAAAAAATTTATAAATCGCAAACGACACGTGTGTTTTTTCTCTTAACTTTTCAGTCTGTCTGTTAAGAAAACAAATCCAATTGATTGATAAAAACAAAATTCTCACACGTGTCAAGCACAAGTATTAAAAAAAACACGAGACATTATCCAGCAGCAACAGTAGTAGACGATGAGCAATCATCGTCGTTGGTCCTCCCCAAATAAAACTCAGCGGCTCATGATACAGATTGTTGTAAATAAATTAGCTTGCGGTAATAAATGTATTTGTGGTAAAATTTAATGGCTTGATGAAAATTAATTTAGTAATAAAAATAATAATCTCCGGAAAAGTTGACGCGCGTCTCGGGCCCAGTCTGTGTTGACATGCTGATCGCTCTTCGCTCGGAATCTTCGTGCTGCGCATACTGACTAGCAGCGTGCAGCGCATCACGGTTTATGGTGCGTGGCACCGTCCGCGGTAGTGTTTTGTTCAGCAGTACGAATGCCAGTGTCGCGCACTACTTTTTTCGATACAGAGCAGTTTGAAACGAAGAGTTACCAGCATAATACTTTACTGTTCTTACTTGAGCACTCAAAAGTTTGGGTCGCGCACAAGAAAAGAGCGTGCGCGTCGTTTCTATACGCGGGGTTGCCATCAGCATGATGATTCGAAGTAACTCTCACTAATATCGTTCATGCGCTGTACTTTGAAACCGACGCCAAAGACATGATACTATACCGTGTAGACTTAGGCACTCATATTTGACTTGAAAACTTTTTTCAGTGTACCTACGGGTAGTCGCATTTAACCTTTTCCATTACCTTTGGATAGTCGCATTCAAACATTTTCCACTACCTATGGGTAGTCGCAGTCATACCTTTGCCCACTGTCTCAAGACAGTCGCATCGTGGTGCTTATAACCACCTCCTGGTTAAGGAGTTTTTTCTTTGAACGCGTCAAGGGATGCGAATCACCGAATGTGCGGGGTGTGTGTATGTGTGACGTGCAACGGTTTTCTTTCGCGTCTCTCTTCAAGATCTGTATTTTGCATTTGATTTAAGAAATTAGGGTTTTTTATGTCGTATGGCTTTTTTCTCGAATTAATGTTTTTTCCTTTTAACCGGTTCATCTTAGTCTAGTGAAGTGCGGAATTACATAAAGGTTCTATTATCTTGAAAACTAAAACACTAAACTAACTCGATGAGCCACCCAGGGCGAAACGAGAATAAAAGATTTTTTTGTTTTGTTTGAGAAATAAACATGTCGACTTCAAGTCAACACTGCATGTTCAGTCTTAAGACTTCAGTCAAATCCACTCTCTACTGCTAAATCTGAAACCAAGTTCCGAGGTATGCCATGAGATAGAAGTTCCAGTATCTAAAATTTAGTTTCGAGGTCTTCCATGAGATAGAAGTTCCAGTATCTGAAATCAAGTTCAGAGGTTTTGCGAGAGATAGAAGTTCCAGTATCAAGTGCGGTGCACTTTCAGTCCAGTTCCAGTGTCATGTTTTCAGCTCTCTGATCAAGGATTAATTATTACTACCAGGGTCAAGGATCACTCAAGGTCTCCAAAAATCTTCGAATGGGTAAATACAATCAGTCATTTGTCTCGTCAAGATTTATTCTCTCCGCCCAACCTAATTCCGAACTCCCATAATTCATGAAAATTAACACTATGCGACAGTTATTACGTCGCCTTGACAAATTTCAAATTTTTGGTTTATCTGGTTTTGAATTCCAACCCTTGAATTATTTGAATTTAAAAAGGTCACATTCCTTACATTAATGTATTAAATTATTGGCCATCCTGTTATTTAGGCCCCAACGGCATAACATTTTCTGGCGATCTTGCCAGGATAGTGGCAAAAGATTAGACTCCACAGATTTAGAAAAATCAAATTGCGCTATCATTCAGACAAAAACTTTGAAAAGAAAGGAATTCTACGGACATTCTAGAAGAATACAGACGAACTCGCGTAACTTTAACATTCATTGTGACTCTAATACCATTAAATCAATTTGAAAAGGTCACATTCCTCACCTTAGAGCATTACATTATTGGCGATCCTGTTATTTAGGCCCGTACAGCATAACATTTTTTGGCGATATTGCCAGGATAGTGACAAAAGGTTAGACTCTACGGATTCAGAAAGGTCATATTGCGCTGTCATTCAGACAAAAACTTGGAAAAAGGAAGGAATTCTACGGACATTCTAGATGAATAAAGATGAATTCGCGTAACTTTAACATTTCTTATGAGTCTAATATAATTAAATCAATTTGAAAAGGTCACATTTTGCACCTTAGAGCATTAAATTATTGGCGATCCTGTTATTTAGGCCCGTACAGCGTAACAGTTTTTGGCGATCTGCCAGGATAGCGGCAAAAGATTAGACCCTACGGATTCAGAAAGATCAAATTGTGCTCTCATTCAGACGAAAGTTTGAAAAAATGATGGAATTCCAGGGATACTCCAGGGCAAACGAAGAATTCTATGGAATTCACAGGTATTCTGCAGGGTTGGCTGCACCAAACCACGGGATTAAAAGGACTGAGAAGAGGAGGTTTGCTAGCACAGTCGCATTGGATGAGATTTCCGCTCGCACAAGGGTTCTAGGGAACCAGGATCATGATGCTGCGGTAGACATGCAGGTTGACAGGAGTCAACACACACTTGGTGACGTCGGCGGGTCGAAGACGACGAAAACCTGCGTATAGAAACTCGAAAACCTCTGTGACGCCACCACGCTGTGGGAACCTTAACTGGCAGTCGTCTCTCTCTTCTCTTTCTATTGCTCTTTCTCACTCTCATTAGTTCCAGCGTTCAATCCCGCGTGGCTTACCGGTTCTCGGACTAGACGAAGGACGTCAAATTTCAGGTAGCATTTATTTTCCCAAATTTAACAGGGCGCCTGGACTAATTATATTCTCCGATTTTTTCGAACGGCTTATTTTGATTTTGAGTTGCTTGTCTCTTTCTTCTTCGCGATTATTTAAATATTGATTTAACCAGGAAGGAGGGAGTAATGGAACGATAGTCAACCCTTCCCTGATGGTTGCCCAAAATCCCGCATGCTCTGGGTATTCTAGAAGTAAGCCGGCTTCTCTGGCATGAATCATAGGGCCCCGCTGGTGTAATAAAAACCACGTGAGACGAGCCATAACGAACACCACGAACCACACCAGCAGCCGTATATCAACAGGAAGAGCATCGCAGGATCTGTGGACTGGTCCAGTGGTTAATCGGGGGGATTCTCCATGAACCTTGGGAGAACCGGTTGTAAACAGCCCTGGAAGAAGCGATCCCGCAGAGAAACCGGCAGTTAGCGGGTCCTGGTACCGTGAACCCTATTGGGAGGTTGGGGACATCAGCCTACCGAGTCCACCGGTAATCGAGGATGGAGTACAGCCAGAGGTTCCAGCAGGTAAGCCTGGCAAGGAAGCCCCGGACAACCAGGAAAACCCAGCTCCCAAAGATGCCCTGATAAGATGGGAACCTGTCGGGATAGCATTAACTCTTCAATCAAAAATAACTTCCAAATTAAAATATGATAATTTAGAATGTTTACTAAGAAGAAGCAAGAGCACCATTTCTTCTTTTTCTACAGAGAATAGAAATAATGAAGATCGACGTTGTATACCAACGGATGTTTCTCTTCCACCATGCTGGAAGGAAACTGCATTAGATGAGTATACATAAAGGAGACTCGAGATCCTTCAAGATGCCGCAGAGCCACGTATAGTTGGTCTGAATCGCGACATTAATGCTCCTGGGATACCGGACATGAACTCTATGTCATCTAGAATGCAGGAGAAGATATCTTAGGAATTCTACTATAAGAAAATTTGTCATTTTAACCTTTAACCAACAACCATCATACAATAGATGTAGAAAAAGTTCATAAATATTTGGAAACCACCGAAACTGATTCGCAAAAGACTTTCTTTTTTCCAGTTGAAAAAAAAACATGTCGAAGAATTGGAAGAAGAAGACACATATTTTTCATCCGAAGAAAGGGGGAAAAAATTAGAAGAGGGTGCAATAGTGGTATTAGCCAATGTATCAGGTATTCGCCCCAGTGTGGGGGAAATCAATTATGGGCAAAATGGTGAAAATTAACAGGTCGGCCATGTCATTACTGCCAACAAGTAATTCGAAAATTCTTTTTCTCATGAAAACATTTAATTCGATATATTAAATACACAATGTACTTGATATATTCTGCTTGATATAGTCATATTACATTTCAAAAAATTATTATTACAGGATCTTTCCCGTCATCAAACGAAACATGATCCACAGTGTAACACTCCGCCTGGTATGGATAAATATTATAGGGGAGACTCGCCTAATTACGTGTGAATGAGCCTAAAGGCTCTTGTGTCCCTGAAAAAATTCACGTCATTCGGGATGACGCAATAGCTTCTTGAGCGGACAACATTGCTGAGTCAGCAATGTTGTCGTT
>CAKNWT010333597.1:0-16537 GCA_932066315.1 Andricus coriarius
TGGAAATCCTAGGAAAACAAATCAAAGCCGTCGTAGATAGTGGCGCTTCGCGTAATGTCATAGGTTTGGATGGCTTAGAAATAATAGAATAGTTACATTTAGAAACCATCTATAGGAGAGGTCGTTGTCCAAGTGGCTTACCGTCAAATAGAATTAGTTTCCCAAGAAATAATAGCTTCACTTAAACTCAAAAATCAAGAAAAACCTATCGGCATTAGAGTACTTAAATCTCTACCGATCGCCTTTGCAAATGACTTGGACTTTTTGAAACTATTTAGAATTAATGTAGATTTCGAGGACAGAAAGTGGAATTTAAAAAATAATCCGAATGAAATTTACTCTTTTGTATTTCAAACAGAATCTTTTGAAACTTGCTGTGGAACCACTAGGTAAGCCCGGGTTAACAAATTAAACAAACCCTATTATAGATGTAGGGAACCACCCACCTATAAAACAACGAAACTATTTAACATCTCCTAAAACGATGGAAATTATAGTGACCGAAGTTGATAATATGTGAGATAACGACATCACTGAACCTTCGAACAGTGGTTGATCTTCACCAATACTTATGGATAGAAAACCGGACGGCGGCTATCGTTTTTGCCTTGACTTTCGTAAAATCAACGTGGCTACTTAAAAAGATGCCTACCTCTTGTCACAAATGACAGGTATTTTGGACAAACTGCAAAGTACAACTTACGTCTCTAAGGTAGAATTGTGATGCGGCCAAT
Organism: Andricus coriarius; assembly: GCA_932066315.1. Taxonomy (NCBI): domain Eukaryota; kingdom Metazoa; phylum Arthropoda; class Insecta; order Hymenoptera; family Cynipidae; genus Andricus; species Andricus coriarius. The sequence goes on from CAKNWT010333597.1 coordinate 735, forward strand.
TCCATTTTAAAAGGATGCCCTCTGGTCTCATGAACGCTCCAGCGACGTTCCAACGTCTACTGGACCAACTAACATGTCCCGAGATGGAACCGCATGCCTTTTTTATTTTATTTATATGATGTAATAATAGTTACAAAAACCTTTGAAGAACACCTCCAATGCCTTTCTAAAGTTTCGACAAAAATAAAAGCCGCCGTTGTAAACATATTTCTAGATAAGAGTGAATTCTGCTGTACCAAAGTACACTATTTCGGTTTCCTAGTGAATGAAAATCGCTTACAGACCAATCCCGATAAAATAGATCCCATTTTAAAATATCAAAAAAATATGGACCTATTGAATATCCATTAACGATAACACACCAAATACTTACACTCCAGCGATGTTGATGGTCAATCTCTTGCATCCAATGAGAATTTACCGGAGACCAATAATGAGAATTATGCCAATTTAATACTCCAGTACTTTCAAACCTAGCCTTATTACTAAAGAGCACATAATTGAAAAAATTATTCTCATTGTTAATTTGTTGCTCTGCCCACTCAAAAAATCGCATCCTGCGAAGATGATCTTTAACTAAGGCTGGGTTTAGAGTTATGTAGTATGAATTAAACCTTGCAGACCGTAAATATCTACTTGCAATAGCTCTAGGAACACCCAAATTTGTTTCAATTTCCCGTAAACTTATGTGGGGCTCAGAATGAACCATGGCTAGTATAGAAATAAATCGAGGATTATTTTGATGATCTTGTTCCTTTCGTTTCCTCCTTAGTCGAAGAAAATTTCCTCGGCGACTACGAATCTCAATATTACGTATTACACCATGACAGCAATTTCGTTAGCAGTATAGTCTTCCATTTTCTTAAAATGATTACTTTTAAAGTTAATGCACGATTTTTAACGAAACATACGATGGGAAGAACTAAATTAAAAAACAGATGGTATAAGTTTCCTCCAAAAAATGACTTTTTGCATATGAAAATTACAGTTAACCGGTTTATGAGAAAGAGAGATACGTGTATAATTTCTAAGGTGAAGAAATATGGATAATTTCACTTGATAAAACAAATTTAATAATTCGTAAAATTAAATATTATCTGAACATCATCATAAGTCCGCACTCGATCTCCTCAACCAGAAAGATGAACATACGACATGATTTTTATCAGAAAATGTTTAAAAAAATACTCGGGGGTTTTGTAGATTCAATTATTAAGAATCTGGGGTCAGAGTGCCACTCATGGAGTAGAGCTGTGGCAGTAGTTTGTCGCGTATGTACAAAAACAGAAAACGATCGCAGCAATCGTCATTTATTTTTCATGTACCCCAAAGGGAATCTCTTTGTCTTATAAACCTGTTAACTGTAATTTTCATATGTAAAAAGTCATTTTTGGAATAAACTTATCCCATTTGGTTTTTAATTTAGTTCTTTCAATCGTATGTTTCGTTAAAAATCTTGAACTAACTTTAAAAGTAATCATTTCACTTCCTCGATTTATTGCTGTACTAGCCATGGTTATTCAGATCCCCACATAAGTTTATGGGAAACTGAAAGCAATTTAGGTGTTCCTAGAGCTACTGCAAGTAGATATTTACGGTCTGCAAGGTTTTATCCGTATCACATAACTCTAAACCAAGCTTTAGTTAAAGATCATCTTCGCAGGATGAGATTTTGTGAGTGGGCTGTGCAACAAATGAACAATTAGAATAATTGTTTTAATTATGTGCTCTTCAGTCTTCGGTAAATCCTCATTGGATGCAAGAGACTGACTATCAGTCTAGGACAACTCCCATAGGGAAAAACGGCAAAGTCACGAACTATGGCGAGCGGTGCGAGGGTCATTAAGGGTTACAGAAATAGTTCACTGCCCGACACAGATGGCGTTTGCGCAGTTCTGAATTGGGGCGCGGGGTGCAGAGGGAGCAATAAAAATATTGTTTTACCGTTCTAAACAGTGTTGTTATTGATTGTTGAAAAATGGATCCATTGGATAGAAAAAAATGTGTTGTTCTAAATTGCAATAGCTAAAAAGTGTCAGATAGAGAGGTTATTGGACATAAGTTTCGGCCAAATCGGTCAGAAATTCTTTTTAGAACCAAGTATAAATAAAACTGCATTTTTGATTACACTTTAATGGTTTCATGCATTTATTTCAAATAAATGCAAAATAAAGCAAGTGGAAAATGTTAAATAACGATTTAAATTAAAATCAACTGTTATTTATCATTTCACGTTATTTATTTGCTTCATTTTGCATTTATTATCTTTTTTCCTTAAAATAAGAAAATTCTGGTGCAACAAGAGCAATCTATACATATACACGTGTACTAACACATGGAAGCTGACTTAGTTTCGCCGCCCGACATAGATGGCTCTAAAAACGGCACCATTTTTTCCCCACATAGTCGACCTAGCCTGCTGACCATCAACATCGCTGGAGTGTAACTGTTTGGTGTGGTATCGTTAGGGGCAGCACGGTTACCCCATGGACCCTAAAATATCCAGTCTTTTTCGGAAGCAAAACCGATTTACCTGTATTAATTTTTCTATCACCTATGATCTATGGCCTATTTCTTTATTTAATTGGTATGATATATTTCTGGTTTGTGAGTCGTAAAAAAAATCATCTCTTAGAACTCTAGGCAGCTCTGGAAATTAATTTTCATTATCTGAATTTACAGAGAAATTCAGCTAATGTTATGTCTCCAGTGTAACGTAGATTAAAATCTTAAAATTGTGTAGCCGAGTTTTACCTTAGGTACACGAACTTGACAAATAATTCCTTCAAGGCATGAGTTTAACTAAATAAACATATATCCACGGTAATTTCTTTATCATGTAGACAAGTTTTGAAAAGATTCGAACATAATTCAAGCCTGGAGAAGATGTCTTTAAAAACTGTAGATTTCATTTCAGACATTCGTTCATCTTAAACATTTAAAATTGAAAAATTTCAGTTTAGAATGATTCCTACTGATGCTTCCTAAAAACGAAAGCTTTAAAATGAAATTTTTTTTATTTTAATAGCTTGTTACAACTCAAAAAACATTATTTTTATTTACAAATAATCACGTTGAATCTTTTCAAATTCAAGCAAATGAATTGTCTAATCCTTTTGGCTTTGACTTGTAATTTATTCAATTTTTAAAACTCTTCCTGCCTGTTTCACCTCAAACCAAATGATCCTTATACACTTGTCATTCTATTATTTAAAAGACGAACACTAATTGTTGATAAAATAAATGTATACATAATAAAATACACTTCTGCAGTGTTTCAAATTCAACACTGCAAAGATATCTAATAACTAAATTCTTGCTAAGACACGTTCGAAACATAAAGTCGTATAAACCAATCTTCGGTGTTACATGGTAAAAAATCTAGGGTTACCATTTGTTCACAGTGCGGAAGGATACCTGAAAATTTCCTAACCTAACCTCAACTTACTAGCATTGTAAAGGTGGGTTTTTTGAATTTTAAATAAGGCAAACCACGAATGTTCAATAGAGTGATTTTATTACTACAAATTAGGTTTCGTTTCAGAACGAAATCAATTCTCGGCAATCAATAAAAACATTTTTGAACAGTACGCTTTCATTCTTTACTATCGTGAAAGATAAAAAAAAGAAAAACACGCCATTTTGGTCAGAAAGGAGGAAATTTTCAACAGTCTTTTTTTCTCTGCGGGCACCGGTGGCGTTCCTCCAAGTTCCGGATTGGTTCAAAGAGTTTCGAATCATACCGAAAATTTTCGTAATTTCACAAAGCACTTCCGCAATTTACTTTCAAAATCCGTAATTTCACGTGAGACTTGTTTATCACAATTAAGTTAATGATAAAATTAATTATTTCTGTACTTTAAGTGCACTGCATTCATTTTGATCGATTCTAAGTTCGTACAAGTTATTCACACAATTTTTTGTAAACACAAAAATATTGTAATCGGCTGTAGGAAGTTTCTGCAGAATTTTAGTCAGCTTTAATTAAAAAAAATAACGTCCAAATCAGATGAAAATAGTAACCGGTAGACCTAAGACACGTTTCAAAATTTTTTAGTCATATTTCGAGAACCCGTAAAGATTTTTTAACTTTTCTTGTCTCAAATTAGAGCCAAAGATTATAAAGATTATGTCCTGTAAATTTCATATTTTTTCTACAACTTTCCTTTTTTATAACACGAGTTGCAGCCTAGGTACAAAATTCAAGAAATTCTTGAATTTAAAGAAAAAACTTCTTACGTGATATATCTTTTTTCAAAAGTCAGAAATATCCCCACTAAGAACCATTTGACGTGGAATTTAATAAGCTTTCTAACACTGTTTTAGGAAAATGTCTAGCTTTTTCGGACCATGTTATTGTATTTCATAGTCTTCAGTGATTTTGAGTGCCCCTCGCGCTAGCCGTACAATAAATAGATTTAGTATATGTACAACATCAATTTTGCGATATCAGTTTTGATGAAATTAGTTACTCAACTTTGTTTCTTGAAAATGGTAATGAAATGTAAATATGTCAGAACAATAAACTTAAGTACCCGCCTTTGGGGGGGCTTGGTCGGGCTCGGCCTAGAGGGCCAGATTACTTGTAAGCAAATAGGGGCGCCAAGGAGGCTAAGGCCGGCACTGGTAAACTTGTTGCCTATTATCTGTGTGATGAGAACTATATGATATGTCAAATATGCTATGTAATGAAGCACTAGAATAATCATTAGCTACACTGTTAACCAAAATTTTAATTAATACGTTAATCAGTTTTTCCTTTACTTGGAAAAGATGAAGATCGTTGATACTTTTGTCTTCACGTTGGCAATTATCCTTAATTCTATTGGTGAATATAATAGTATAATTGTACCTAATAATAATAATATTAATAATTGACAAACATGACTGAAATCTTACGTCATAATTATTTTTCAAAAACTCAGAAGTATCCCAGTGGGCTCGAATTTTAAGAACAATCTAAATTAAGAAAGAAAACTTCTTTCATTGTTCCAAATAATGTTTACAGTTTTGAACATTATTTCAACCCATCATAGCACAGCCACAGGTTTCAAGTAACATAGACAAAAATTAGTTTTCTTATTCAATGAGTATTAATTCAAAATAGTTGATTTCCAATTTTATTCTTGGAATCTTCATCAAGGAAACGAACCGTGTTCGTTATCGAATTTTCGGCACCAAATGACAAAAACGTCATAGCCAAGGAGAATGAAAAGAAAGAGAGGTATAAAGACCTTATAAGGGAGTTGCGACGGTTATACCCGGAATATTCTGATCATCGGCGCTCTTGGAGGTACAAAAGTTTCACAGGTTAATAGCCCGCTCCGTGTCCTCAGGGTGTACGAGACTTTTTCCGGATCATCGTATTGAGTTCGTCGCATAATGTAACCACCTATCTCACGGTCGTAGTGAGTTTTCATGATTTTTCTAAAAAAATGTAAACCATTACCACTGAGGAACCATAACATAGCCTTGAATTCTTAAAAATTGAAAGATTTCCTCAATACTTGCTGATTTTGTGGCTAGGCTATAATTATATGCGATGTATGAGTACATAATTAGATAATATTTCCTTATCTAAATTTCTTTCAACGCTCAAGCTTTAATGCAAATCTAGACCGTCATGGCTTGTTATGAAGGTATCGGCTTTGGTTTAGATGTTATGACGGTGATGATTAATCTAAAGACTGCTAAGTATAAATTTTATTTTAAGTGACTGATACGAGCTTTGAAAGGACTCATATTTTTGCGTAGTTTTTAAGAATCGCCATTTTCCTGCCAGTCCTAAGTCTTGCCTCGCAACATGGCTACAAGCGGTTCATGAAATACCACTGTAGTTAGAAAAAAATGTAATTCTCTCTTTTTTGTTGCAGAGTTCAGTTCACAATTCGACTGTCTGCCTAATGGTGAACCTATTCCTGGAGTTCCTCGTGGCGGACCATTTTATTCTTCTGAAAGAAATAATTTACCTGATAGTTCTCTTGCTTCTGCAGAAAATCATCTTCGTGTCAGATCCAGGTCGCCTTCTGCCAGGCAGCCTTCTACCAGGCTTCATTCTGTCTCACATCCTCCTATTAGGGTTCCTTCTGCAATGCATGCTCCTACCAGGCTTCCTTCTTCTGACGGATTTGGACATAGTCTTGAACAACTCAGATTTATTCGGCTTCATTGCATCGTTGAACCACATCGCAAATTTGTACTTGGAAGATACATTTTTCCTGCCGATAAACGACTTGAAATAAGAGTAGGAAAGCATACGTATGAACCAATACCAACCGAAGAACAAATTGTGTTATCAGCATACGATGGTGACATTTTTGCAATATTGGAGAGTTCTAATGTTCTTGCTGGAATGTATACATATAGTAAACTGGCTAAAAGACGAGCTAAAATAAACATATTCAGCGGCGAGGTTTCCATGTTGACAAGTCAAGAAATTAATGAAATTCCAGTAGGTACCCGCCGCCAGATCAATAAGAATTTTACGGTAGAGCTTTTAAACCCATCTGTAAGGTTCATTCCTCCACATCATGATTCAAAATAAGAAAATGTAAAACTAAAATATATTGTTTGTGATCCAAAGTCGGATCCAAATGTTTCAAATAACTAATTATATTAAAAAGTTTATTTGTTATTGTTATGGAGGCTTCAATGTTTCGTCAATGTCCCTAGTCTTCGGACCTTGCGCATCGCGCTTGGTTTTCCAACCTAGTTAGGGACCGTGCACATAATACGTCACACGTTTTTCCTTTGTTTAAATAAAGACGAGAATAAAATTGCCTTGAAGCCAAAAGAGATACAACGATATAAACAAAAGAAAAACGTGTGACGTATTATGTGCACGACCCCTTATCGTGTCTCAAAATACTCAGAAAATGTTGGTGCTGCTCATGCTAGCCGTGTAGATAATTTCAGATGGTAGTGTAGGTCCAAAAAAACTCATGAATCCGAGAAAAAATTTGGTTCTCTTTGAAATTTAGCAGACACCTGAAATCATTAGATTTCAAAGAAGAAGAATTTTTAATAACTTTGTTACGTTAGCGTTTTACATCAAAAATTGGTTTTTTAAAACTTTAATTTTTTACTTATCAGCTAACTAACTGCCGAAGGCAAAATATATTAAGTAATACTCATTTGTAAGGTAATGAAAACAACAGAAGGAAATTATCTGGGAAGTCCAATGTGAATTTATGACAGGAAGATCATGTGGTGATTATACATCTAGCTTGACATAGATATCGGAAATAAATTTGAAAGTAAACGAAAAAGTTTTCTAGGCATTTGTTGACGTGGAAAAAGCATTTGATAAGGTGGGAAGAATTAGGGGGAAAGATTTATCTCAACTAGAGAGATAAGGATAAATTATTTTGGTCATACGTTCAATATATATGTTTATTTAGTTAAAAAACCTATAATAAACCGACGTTTCAACACCTCTTTGGGTCTTTCTTGAGGTAAAAATATAAACAGAGGCTGAAAAACAAACATTTTTGATAACAATTCGAATATCTAATTCCACAGATGTAGTAATAAATTAGACCTGAATAAAAGAACAATACCAATTAAAAATCATTGCCTGAACAAATCTTTGTTGACGAATAGTTTGATTACAAAATCCAGGTTTTAAGAACATTTTATTTCATCCTTTTTTTACGCTAAATACAACATTTATTTACATTTTTCGGAACCGCTGATTTTTCGGAATAGAGGCAAGTTTTCAGGTGACAATAAATATTTTATGAACGATTCACAAGAAAAATCTGAAAAGTTAAATTGTATGGTCAGTATAAAAAAATTAGGAAATTTTTAGAAGTTAGATTAAAAGCCAATAACAAGGCACCGACCGCTATCCCTCTCTACAGCATAGCTTTCTTTCTATTTTTTATTGTCGGTAAAATAGATTTCATAAAATTGTCAGAAATTTTTAGATCTGTACGATTTACACGAAAACTGCATGCCATCCGGGAGTTATTTTTTGTTTTACAACCGCATTTTAGGTGGAGTGCCAGAGACTTATCAGATTTTTATACGGGACAAAAATGTCTGCATTTTTGGCTTTCGCTTTGAGGCGAATTATTTCATACTGATGCTTAGAAAGCTTCGCATCTTGAATCAATGCAATAGCTTCGTCATCAGTGAATCTAATGGTGCTCTCCTTAATCTCATTTTCATCTGCATCATTCAAAAGTCGAGATATCTTGGTCGCTAATTTTGTTTTTCCAGCAGCTCTTAGACTTCTAAGGAACGCTAGTTGAATCTCAAGTTCAGAATGGCATTCCTGAATTTCTTGAAGCTTTCTTCTTTTCATTGAAATAGAGATGTCTGAAAAATCTTCATAAGAACGTCTACCGATTTTTGGTGTAGTGAAAGCAACAGTAAACTTCGCGAGGAGCCATTTGCCGTGTCTGCTCTTAAACTCCTCTTTTTTTAAAAAAGATTTCCAATTTTCTTGAATGTAGGGATAAAGTATTGTAATAACAATTTGCCAGTAACTAATTTCATTTGCTTATCATCGACTGGATAATTTTTTCGGATGTGATTCCAAAGCATGCGAGATAAATCAGTGTTATTCATTTTGGGATTTTGGCTTGCAATATCACACAAGCTCTCCATTGGTACCTTTAGAGAATTCATTTTGGAGCGTAGGTTAAAAGAAATAATTTTTTTCAAATAATGAATAAAAGAACGAAGAAACGAAGAAATTTCGTGATACTTAAAACCTAGGGGAAAGAAAATTAAAGGAACAAAGAAAAGTTGATACATTTGAACATCAGGAGATAAAACAATAATTCGTGAGTGAAAATGAACTTTCTAATATAAGTGTCAACTTCCTACATAAAGTGAAATATAAGAATATGAATATTCAATATCATTAGAACATTATTGTTCTCTACTCGAGTATTCAATACAAAACGTCTGAACGTCCAGATGTTTCCTATCATTAAACAAGAATCACGCATGCGTAAATCTCTTGAAATCATAAATTTGTTTATAACAATTGTTGCCAAATTTAACAAATGATATCATATGTAAAAAATACATCAATGTGCCTTACAGGCAATGAGATTCGAAGACGATCGGAAGAAAATTCGGTTCGTTACTGCCTAAGACTGTTCGAATAAGACATTTATTCATAATAATTGTTGATAAATTTAACAAACTATATTAAATGACGAAAATAAATCAATGCGCATCACAGGCAATGAGACTCGAAGACACTCAGAAGAAAGTTTAAAAAAAATTGAAAATCGATGAAGAATTGTGACCTACAGGTTATTTTGAACATCGTTTTTTCATTTTGCCCCACGCTGCGACAGCTTAGCTGTCACAATTCAGGAATCCACTTCGAACGAAGAAACAGAGTCACGATGTGCTTATGGACAGAGGATTCAAGGAAAATAGGTTCCATGGAAATGGTTACCACTGTGTATAACTACGTTACCCAAGAAATACCAGTGATAACTGCGGAGGACAGAACAAAAGTCAGTTCTTAATGTCTTTTTACAGGGCTCTGATTGCTGAAGGGCATATCGACGTTATCATACACAAATTCTTAGTAAAAGGCCACACCTACCTGTATATGTCCTGTAAACGAGACTTCGGGTTAATAGAAAACACTAAACTACATTAAATCTTTGCACACTGATGGTTGTTACTCAAATGATTAGGGGATCTGGGATAAAAAATCCTTTTACGATTAAAGGTGATTAAAGATATGATATAAGTTGGCTTTCTTGACAGAAATTCAATAGCTGGAAATATCTTCAGAATGACTAATGACTCACACAACTGTGACGGTGCCTAAATTGAATTACAGAAGGAAAATTTCTGAGAACTGAACATTTCCAACGACTACAGCGATACCTGGACGAAGAAGAATATTCTGGCGAACGGTCAGTATATTTCTATTTATTGTGGTTTCTAAAACACTAACATTTTATTTGCTTTCTTTTATTGATAAACTATGATTCTCTTTATGACATCCTCAGGTAGAGCATGCTATGAGGGAATTTTGAGCCGCTCTTTTCTACGAAGTAAGAGAGCCTCGGTGGTAGGAGGCCTAAGGTTCTATCTATCAAAAGAGGCTAGTTAGCTCCCAAGGAAGAGATTCTATGTCAAGGGTATTGATCGGTCCACCCTATCCTCTCTGTCGCTTCGCCACGGCGGGCTGCCTAGGTAGGCTGCTGAATAACAGAGTAGGTGATGTTTACTTTGCTGTGCAGAAAGGTCCGCGTCACTCACTGTGCGATGGGGTTCGCCTGGCACTAAGGGGTCGTGCACATAATACGTCACACGTTTTTCTTTTGTTTATATCGTTGTATCTCTTTTGGCTTCAAGGCAATTTTATTCTCGTCTTTATTTAAACAAAGGTAAAACGTGTGACGTATTATGTGCACGGTCCCTAAGAGGTATATTTTCAGAAGCCGGGAAACAACGTAATGCATCGAAATCTAAAAAAATCGGTGAAGGTGGCCAGATTCGGTGTACTGGCTCAAAAATAAACATGGGCGTGGAACAATAGGCTTTATAGCTTGAACTCCAGATGGATCTCACCGGTTCTTCCGCCTAACTAGCAATTCATGCTAAATCTAGATTGAAAAACTACAAGCGGTGAAAGATGGAATACCGGATACTGAATGGCGGTAGCCTTGGAAGTGTTTTTTCATTTTCTAATACCAGCTAAACTAGGTCCCTTTTTAAACATTAAAATATAACAGCGATAAGCTTAACGATAAATAGAATGTGAAATAAAAACCCATTAAACATTATCGCTCTTGACGAATATTAGTAGGCTCCGTCTCTCTTATTTGCATATACTGGCCAATCTAGGTCCCTTTTTAAACAACGAAATATAAAAGCATTAGGCTTAACGATAAATAGAAGGACAGAACGTAAAAATTAAAATAAATTAATCATTATCATCGTCGACAAATATTTGTAGGCTTGGTCTCTCTACTTTATTAATTCTAGCTACTAAAGGCAAAATCAAAGTATCAGGACTCATCTGAATTCAAGGTATGTAACATTTAAATTAAAACGTTTCGAATTCATAAATTCGTCAAACTTTTAAAAACGTATAAATATATATAAAATACAAGGAGAAAAATGAAATTCGAAAAATAGGGACTGAGTCCTATACTTTGAGGAAATCGGATTTAGGATGAATATTGCTAGAAAAGTACTGGGCGTTGCATCCAGAAGTAGAGTACTGCCTACATTGGCGCTTGAAATATGGCTGCTCCCAGTTCAGAACTTAGTCCGGAAAAGCAGAGGAAAGGGCTCGAAATATTAATCGGAACTTAAAGGAAAATAATTATATTTAAATAAACACTTTATGCAAGTAAGATTCATTTAATTGTTATTTATTTTATTTTAGTATATTATTGCACACAAATCCGTTTATATTAACAGAAAACGCAGTAAACATCGGCGGCGTGACGGTCTAGTTTAGTTTTTTTTTTTTTTTTTTTTTTTTGACATAAACATATCACCCGGCGGAAAGAAATCCGGTACAATGTAAATATACCCAAGATTACGTCGGCACAACGACACGCCGCCACGCCGAATTCGAATCAGCGGCGGCACGGTCTTAAAACAAGTTGACCGACTAATGAGTCAAAGTACCTCTGGATAATCCAAGGTTCTACAGAATTGCACAAAGAATTTGTTGACTTTTCATGTAATTACCATTTTTCTAAAATTAATACTACAGAAGATTGTTAACACGAGTTTTTAGACGCTCTACTCTATAATGCCTACTAATTAGTCGTCTGGCACCTACTGGAGTCTCACCGATTTCTTCTGGGGTCATTGGGGTAACCGTGCCGGTTTCCATGTTTATTTTCGCTCGCCTTTTAGCGCCTCTATGATATGTATACATTCCAGCAAGAAGATTATAACCCTCTAATATTGCAAGGACGTCTCCATTGGATGTTGATAAAACAATTTGTTCTTGGGCTGGGAGAGGCTCATAGATATTATGTCCTACCTTCATTTCAATTGGTTTATTAGCAGGAAAAGTGTATCTTCGAAATTCGAATACCCGGTGTGGATTTGCATGTGAAAAAAGCCGAATAAATTTAATTGGTTGAATTTCAAACAAATGTGTCTCAGGAGAAGGAAGCCATATAGGAGAAGCTATGGAAGTCGCAGAAGGAGACCTGGATCTGGCACGGAGAGGAGAATCGGCAGGAAGAGCAGACTTCTCAGGTGAATGATGTCTGTCAGAAGTGTAAGAAGGTCTGTCACGAGGAACTCCAGGAATAGGGGCACCATTAGGTAAACATTCAAACTGTGAACCCAAATCTGCGAAAAGAAACAGAGGATTACATTTTTTTACATTGCACTGCATGAGCGAACTTGCAAGTCGAGTCAGCAGAAATAAAAATAAAACTTTGTCTCCCGCATGAATCTGAATGATGAAATAGGTTTGGTAAAATTGTACTGATGAGGTGAGTTGGTAGTCTGAGCAATACACGGAGCAGGGTGAGATAGCGCCGTTGCGGTAGAGTTTACGTACGATAACGGCCACAGAGACATCAATGTGGAAAGGGATTCAGATCAGTACACAAAGGAAAAAAGCAAGAGGAAAGTATAGAAAAACGGTAGAAAAGAAGAGATTGAGTACGGACATTTTGGGTTTGATCGAGAAATTCATTAATAGAAAGAGGGATAGCAGAGAGACGAACCAATGAGTGGAAGTGGGATCTACCTTAAAAAAATCATAAAATGTTCAGAACACCGACGGATACCGATAAGAATGGAGTGGGGGAGAAAGGTCAGGGAAAGAAGAAGACAGAGTGGAAAATGGATTGTCGAAAGAACACGAAAATTTGAAGCTGAGAGAAATGCATAAAATGATGATAGAGGTAATTGAGAAGGATGGAAAAAGGCAGTAGGAAGTGGGAGAGAAAATAAAACAAGAAATTTTGAAAGAGGTGGTTGAACTTAGAAAAGTGATAAGGAAACGGAAAAAAGTTAAGAAAAATTTGGAAAAACAAATGCAGACTTTAGAATAGAGAGATTTGAAATCTCAAACTGGGAGTCTAATTTGCAGACAGCAGAAATGATGACGAGGAAAGTTTGAGAAAAATAGGAAGAAGAATGGGAAGGATAAAGTGAGAGGAAAGAAAAAGTATAGTGATTAGCGGTCTAAGATTAGAGGGGAACGAACTGAAAAGCGAAGTGGAAGAAGTACTAAAAAGGATAGATGTGAAGGTAGGGATCGAGGAAGGACGAAGTGTAGGAATGAAAAGGCGTTGAGGAGAAAGGATCGGGTGTTACTGGAATGCATTAAGTTTGGAAAGAAGGGATAGGGATTTTCTAACATAAATTTGGAACAATTAGAGGTAGTAGTAATGAAGATAGAGGAGGAAGGGAACAGGGAGGTGAGCGAGGAAGAAAATCCAAAGAGAAGATACTAAATGGAGAGGGACAAAAATTATCAAAGAGCATGGAGAAGATTGGTTGGCTTATCTTAAACTTAAATATAGAGCGAGCTGAGGAAGTGGAATATACATGCACATAAGGAGAAAAGGGATCGGTAATTGATCATGTGATAGTCGATGACGAGGTAAAGAAGAAAGCCAAAAAAACTTGAGCTAAAGAAAACAATAAGTATGAAAAGGATAAAAGGGCAGTAAAGGTAAATAGAGCAGAGAGCGGTGATGGTTCAATAAAAGGACAATAACAGTTTAAGGAAAAGGTCAATAATATCAAAATGGAGGAGGTAAATGTAAACGAAGAGATGTAAATAATAATAGAAGAAATAAAAAGAGTATTTCAAGAGGAAACGTTTGGAAAGTTAGTTAAGGAGGAAATAAAAGTGGATTCGATGAGGAATTTAATGAAAAGAAGAACTAAGTGAGAAAGGAATTAAGAAAAAGAGGGCAAAAAGTAGTGGAGAAGGATGTAGGAGAAAAAGCAGTCTAATGATATGTGCGATAAAGAAAGTACAGGAAAACAAAAATTCTGAAGGAGAGGCGGAGCAGGCAAGGTAGGAAGAACATGTTTGGAAGGTAGTCAATAGAGAGATAAAATGAAAGAAAAGCGTTAAAAGGGTAACTCCTGGATATATGGTGAGAGGAGAAGAGAAAAGGAATAAATTAGGTACCAGAGCCGGAAAGGAGGCGGAGGACGATAGAATTGACGAGATGGGAAGAAGAAAGAAGAAGTTCTTTAGCGCTGAAGATATAGAGATATAGGAAAGACAATTAATAGAAAAACTGTGGATGAATGAGAAGTCAAATTATAATAAATGGTATCGGATGATAAAAAAGGTGGAACTACTAAACTATTTAAAAAAGGGATAAAGAGAGAGAAGATGGACCAGAATTCGAAAAAAAAAAACAGAACTGAAAGTGCAGAATCTGTGAATAGAAAGAGGAAACATGGGAGCATGTATAAGGAGAACGTAGGAGGGGAATATCAATGAATTTCATTAAATATGAAATGGTTCCCCCGAAATGTCTAACAGTCAGCTTAACAACAACGTTGGAATTATATAAAACAGTTCATCTCCTTCATTAGTTTTTTCCTTAAACTACCCAGGACCCGCTGTGAGGAGGTAGCTGCATTCAGATTTACTTGCTTTATTGCAATGATTTTGGCGGTTCGATCAATCGATTGCGTAGGACAGGAGAAATTGTATAAATGGACAGGTAAAGTATCCTGCTGATCAACTAAAATGTTAAACGCGCCTGCTCTTACATGAACTAGAATTTAAAACTCTGTAATTTCCCATTTGTCCAGATCTACAGGTTCCGTATAACATTAACCTTTAAAATTCAATTTTAGGACGGAGAACTTTCGTGAGACTGGTTCAGGCTTTTATTTTTTTGCCGAAAATTTCCAAGCCACAAGTTATACGGAACTTGTAGACTTGGAGAATGATTAAAAATTCGTAAAATGTAGTGTACTAACACTGGCAGTTTGAGGATTTAGTTTTTTATGTAAGCGTGATGAATTTCTGATTCCAATTTGACTCACTGTACTTTCTAGTTAAAAAAAGTCCTACAAATTCTCTATCAATAAGAAAACTTTTTGAATTCTTGTATGGTAAGAACAAGCAAGAAGCAAGATCATTTTCTTAAACTCAACAGGAGTTTGAAAAAATATAGAAATTGGAATAGAATGCGGATTACGTGAGACAAATTTTTATTTTTGGGAAGCTTAAACATATTTTCAAAATTATAAATATAATATATATTATTATATTCTTATATTCACCGAGTGAATTAAGGATGATTGCCAAGGCTAACACCAGACTATAACCGACCAACATTTTTTCCAAGTAAAGGAAACACTGATTAATACAATAATGAAGAATTTAGTTAAGAGTGTAACTAATAATCATTCTAGTGGCGCATTCGTTATCTCATCGAATATACACATTATGCTTGTCCTCCTGAGATATGTACATTTCTTTAGATTTAGTTTCAAGGAGAACAATTTATTTACTAAATTCGTTAAAACTTTATCACAATTTGTACACACTGGTGTGCAATTGGAGGTGTCTCAATTTTAATGTGTACAATTTAAAATGATGTAATTTTGAATCGTTCTTTAAATAGTTCAATTTCAAAGAGTTACAATTGAAAACTCTTCCAATTTTAAGACTGCGTAAATAAAAGTTCTGAATTTTGACGATTTTGAAGGTCAAAAGTCAAGTTTTCGCATCACTCAGTCGTTCATTTTCTCCAACACGATAAACCTTTAAGAATTGAAAATTGCATCTACAAAGAAGAAAATTCTAGTACAAACAGAAAGATATTAAAAAATTTAATCAAGAAAACTAAGATACA
>CAKNWT010333598.1:22315-34316 GCA_932066315.1 Andricus coriarius
ACATGAAGTTCATACTGCGTTGATTTTCATTCGTTTAAGGAGTGAGGGTGTATGACAGCGGTGAACTCTGACTGAAGCTCTACGCAAATATACTTGCAAATTTTTGGTCATATCTCGGAAGCCCATTTAGGTTTTTAAGGTTTCATCTGCTTGAATTAAAGATAAGACTTCAGAGACTATGTGGTATAAAATTCAGATTTTTGCTACAACTTTCCTAGGTCATGCTTCTTTTTTGAACTAGTAATCACGTTTCAAAGTCAGCAGTGATTTTTAGTACCATTTGCGCTAGTCGTGTAGATTATTCCGGTTAAATCTGGCGCAGCTCCCTTATGGGGTCTTAATACCTTTTTTTCTTTTTATTTTATAGGCTGTGATGTTTTTGACGGTTGGTGCCGAAAATTCGATAACGAACATGGTCTGTTTCTCCAAGTCAAGAGTAACTACTTTAGGTCTCAAGTGCGCGACAGAAACAATTGTCGAGAATATATAGTTCCGGTGTATTCGGCACTTCTCATTTTTGATAACTGACTCTATTTCCCTAGGAGCGTTTGGCGGCGCTGTATCAGGGCTGATGTCATGGTTTAGGTTATTGAGGTTGCTCGAAAGGAAAATGCAGTTGATCAGTAGATATGTACGCAGCAATAAGTAATGATGGCTTTTCTGAATGTGTTATAATTGAATTGATTGATTTGAATCTCTCACCACCTGCGCAAGCGTTAAAAGCAATCAGGGTGACTATTGTTGGAGGCATCAGAAGCGGGAAAGCTCTAGATATCCCGGTTTCTAGAATCGAGTTTCGACTGTACGCTGTTTCCGCATGAGTTGACCAACTAGATAGTATGTGACCTAGGTGCTGCGGTTGTGAATCACACACTCTGCAGTTATCATTGGGTATGTCTTGGCTCAAAACTTGGCAATAATATGCCAAAGTGGAAATGACACCATCTTGACACGTTAAAATGAAACCCTTCGTGCCCGACATCAATCCGGGTGATTTGAGAAAGACAAACGTTAGCTCATATGACACCGGCTGATGCTACACATTTCTGTGGAAGATTTCGTCCATTATCTTGTCGAGGACCTGGTCGTGAAAACTTTCCATCTGCGCTTTCTCTATCCGAGCCTTCAAGAGTGAGTTCTCGAGATAAATAATGTTTGATGTATTTTGCTAACTCCTGCCAATGAATTCAAGGTCAGGTGTTTCAGAAGCCTCCTCCGCTGCTTTGTACAGAAATGCTCCGTTGCCCATTTTTTCGCGTTTTCAAGGAATTTCAAAGAATTGTATAGACTTTCCAAGCATTTAAAGAGATTTTATAAAAAACTCTAATTTGAATATTGTAGAAGATTTTGAGGGATTTGAACGGCCTTTGTTCAGAGAAATTTAATGAATAAGTTTAATTTATTTATATTGAAGCTATTTCAGAAGATTTCTAAGGTTATGACGATTTAAAAAGATCTTAATAGATTTTAACAGATTCCAACGAATTTATAGTGTACTTTAGAAAATGAAATACATTTTATGTGAAGGGATTTATAAGGATTTCAACAATTTAAAGGAATATCAAGGAACTTAATTTAATTTATTTATTCAAATAACGAGCAAGCCTATCAATTACAAATATATAAAGCAATGAAGGATCTTCAATTACAATTAGGTCTAAGTATAAACTTAAGTTGCCTTAAAATCTTCCTGATTTTTTTTGACGATTTTGAAAATCTTTAAAAAAATTTTTAAATCTTTATGAATATTTTCTGAAAATTAATTGGTTCTACTAAAAAATCAATTTAAGTATTCTCAGGTACCTTGATAGCAGTTTTTTTATTGGACATTATTTATTTTCTAAGTTGATAGTACAGACAATTCGTAAACTATATGAATAGATAAGTTCATACAATACCGTCGGAAATTATCACCATAGCTAGCATGAACGGTACTAAAAATCCCTACTGACTTTCAAACGTGATAACCCTTTTAAAAAAGAATCGAGAAACTTTTTAAAAAAATCGTTAAAAAACAAGTTTTCAAAAAAGGATTAATCGTGTGGAATGTCGCTTATGTTTACTATTTGAAAATTCTTTGCGACTGGGTTATGCGAACCTAAGGGAGATTCTACAATTTCATTTGAAGTCATATCTTCAATTACGCCACTAACGATGTTTATTTTCACCCGTTTTTGAATCGGAAATTCAATGCGATATCTTAATGTATAAATTCCACGAAGAACTTTATTATTTTTCTCGAATACTGCAAAGATGTCACCATTGGAAGTTGTTAATACCGTTTTTTCTTCGGTTGGTATGGGCACAAATCCGTATTTTACTTTCAATTGAATTGGTTTATCACGAGAAAAAGTGTATCTTCGAATTTCGAATCGCCTGTTCGGATTTATTTTGGGAATAAGTCTAACAAATCTAAGATGTTCAAGATCATATCCAAATACGCGTAAAGAAGAATGTCTGGCAGAAGGAGACCTAGATCTGACACGAAGAGAGGGCTCGGCAGAAGAAGAAGACCTGACTGGAGACTGAGTTCTGGCAGGATGTGAACTAAACTTGGCATGGAAGGGGCCTTGAGGCTCGGCAGCAGTAGGAACATTGACTAGAAAATGAGGTGTGCCAGGAGGAGACCTGGTCCTGACACGAAGGGGATGCTCAGCAGGAGGAACAGACCTAACCGAAGAATGGAGTTTGGCAGGACCAAATATTAGTCATAAATATAATAATTATTTAAATTATTACACTCAATGAGTTTCATGATAAACTACGATTGGCTGCACTACTACTAACAAATAAGATTACATAAAATAGATATATTAATATAGCAAACTTCAATAATTAAATAAGTAAATGAAAGTGACCTTTCAGGATATTGATGTCTGCCAGGTGAATGAGATCCGGAGCGAGGAACATTCGGAATGGGGGCGCCATTAGGTAAGCATTCGAACTGCGAACTCAATTCTGCAAACCAGAAGAAGAGGATTGTTTCCTTGTTTTAGAGAATATTTTGCCGGATTTTAATTTTGTCTTTTGGCATATTTTTACTTACACTGAACAATAAGGGATAGTCACATTTCTTCCCAATGCTTGCTTTGAAATCTCGATTACGAAATTCCCTGACTGTCCCTGAAGAATTTTTCATTTTCCCAATACTTAGTCATACATAATTTTAGAATAACTATGTGAATTCCAAAAAAGGTTAGAAATTCATCTCCGGAAAAGTATGCCGGAAAAGGGTTTGGTATTTTAACCGGTGAGCAGAGTAGCTGCACGTCAGAAGCCATTCGAAATCTACTTCACGCTGTTTGCGGTTCAAATGTTTTTAAACTTTGTTGAAAATTTAACAGTTTTTTTAGAAAATCTGTTTGGTTGAAAATTCAACTTTTTTGTTGAAAATTAATATTTTTGGTTTGCAACTTTAACTATTTTGTGGAAAGTTCGTCTTTCCGGCATTGAAATATAACATTTTGGATAAAATCTTTTTTCATTCTTAACTTTAAGATCTTAACTGTAAAAAAATGGTTTCCTCAGGATATTTGTCAGAACTGTTTTGATTTGTTAAACCAATAATCTCATTTTCGAAACGTTTTGTCTTAGGTTCTTATGGAATGCTACCTTACAGTTGGGGGCATACCATATGGTACGGATTCCTGATCAATAGGGATACTTTTTGATTTACTTTTTTTATAATACACAAGTTCTGGATAATCTTAAAATAAATTCAGATTGTACTCATTTCAGACAAACTCAAACTAAATTTGAAACAAAAAAGCAATCGAGACAGAACCTAGATTAAATTGCACAAATTTTACTTTGTCTTTAGATTAAAAAAATTAACCTAAAATTATAGAGAATGTTGATATATTCACCAATAGATTTGAGGATAACTGCCAAGGATAAGAAGAGAGTAGAAATAATCCTCATGTTTTCTAATTTGGGGAAAACTGATCAATATTTTAATGGAGAATTGGACTATCAACGTAACTAATGAACATTTAAGTACTGTATTGGATTATATAATACATGTATCCTGTAGTCCTTATCTTAGGATTTGTAGGCGTCAAGCTTATCGTTCTCAGATATTTACATTCCAATAAAGTTGGTTCCAAGGAAAAAATGTACTTATTAAATTCGTTAAAACTGGCAGGACAATTTATATAATCTTTTACGTTAAAGCGAAATTCGTCGTTAAGTCAAATTTGCTTTTTCAAACCAAATTATTACTCTAATAAGTTAGAAACAAATTATAAAAAGAATGTTCGAGTGTCGAAAGATAAATATATTTTACATTTTTAAAATACAACCAAATTTGAATAAAAAAGACCGCGAAACTCTGCTAATAAACCTGGAAGGTACATTTTCTAATACAAACTATAAAGTAAGTCCCTTTTATGGCCTTGGACTATTAAATAGTATAACCCCAATGCAATATTAATTTTGTTTACTTTTCAAGGGATTTCAACGGATTTCAAGAGAATTTCAAGGAATAAATAATTTTTTTTTTATATAAATGTCAAAATACTCTAAAACCAAACTTAATCTAAACTTAATCTATTATTATATTTTCAAGGAACTTTCAATGATTTCTACAGATTTATAATTAATTCAAAGATTTCGAAGGAGTTTCAAAACGTTAAAAAGTTTCAAAGGATTTATACTGAATTTAAATGATTTCAAAGGTTTTACTGGATTTCAAAATGTTCTCAAAGGTATCAAGAGATTTAGAAAATTTGAAGAATTGTCAAATAATTTTGTAGGATTTCCAAAGATTTAAAGGAATTTAAGAGGAGCTACGATTAATTGAAAGGATTCGCAGGGTTCTAAAAGATATCCGCCATGATAACGCCATGAAGAAAGTCACCCCGAAGGTTTCTTAGACTTGATTTCCAATATAAAAAACTATTTTCAAACATCGCAATCACTAGCGAGTCAAACAATTTCATTATCCTTCCAAAATCATCTGCAAATAACTTCTTTCCCAACCCCCGTACGTTCCTCAGCATCACATTTTCCCTCCTCACTTTCTCTTTTATGTGACCATCCACGCCCCCATTTTTCGAAACAAAAAGCCCAGGTAGACAAACTCTTTCACCTTCTGCACCGCCTTTCCCTCCCCTTTCGATTCCCCTTCCTTATATCTTCCAACTTCTCTCCTGAACACCATAACCTTGGACTTTAGCGCATCTAGCTCTGACCTATTCTTATCCAGGTATCTTCTCAATCTCTTCATCATCTCCTTTAAGACCTCCTCGCTTCTTTCCAGCAACACTATGTCATCTGCATACGCGAGTGACCATATTCTAACCCCTCCTATCCTAACTTCTCCTGCCACACCAGCTTCAAGGTTACTTTCCATGTCCGCGATCAAAATCGCAAAAAGCGTTGGGCTAAGCGGGAACCCTTGCCCGAACTCCTTATCCACCTAGAAACCCGCCGAAATACTCTACCCTCCTCTTACCTTATCTTTCGTCTCTTCCTATATCTTCATTACCCTCTCGATCAGGTCTCTCGACCCCTTCTTCACTCATTCTCTATCCATCACTATCCACCTACCCGTCCTAAATCCCGCCTAAGTCTCCGGGAATATTCATTCCCCCTCGACATCTTGAGGCAACCTCTCTGCCAACATCGTCGCGTATACTTTGTACGCCGTATTCATTAGCATGATCCCCCTATAATTTCCCTGCCTATCCCTATCCTTTATACAGTTATTCCTCATACAGTGGAACTATTAACCTCTCTTTCCACCCTCTTGAAAATCCCTCCCCCTCCCCATAATTTCTTCACTACCTCCTTCAACCTCATCCTAACTTCTTGTGTATTAAACAGTCACGCTTCGTTCTCTATCCCGTCCAGGCCTGCTACCTTTGACCTTCTAAACTTCCTTATCTGTTACTCTATCTCCTCGTCATTCAACTCCTCCCCCTCTGCCACCCCTGTTCTTCTACTCCAAATATCTCTCTTCCAGGAACCTGAGGCCTGAAACGTTTCTTTAAAAAAACTCCCTCCACTCCTCACTTCCTATCTTCTCGCTTATCCCCACTCTACGCTTCCTAAACCTATTTATTATTTTCCACAGGTACCCCTCTGTATGAACACTTTCCAAATCCACTTGAAGATCTTTCTCCTTTTCCTGCTCTTTCTTCTTACACATCAATCTAAACCACTTCCTCATTTCCACGTACTTCTCCCTTTTCGCAGTTCCCTCTTTCCACTTCTTGTACTTCCTCTTCACCTTCCTTTTCATATTTTTACATTACCTATCCCAACACATCTTCATCATTCCTTTCTTCTTCTTTCTAATTACCTTCTTTTGCACACACTCGTACCTTCCCTAACTGCTCCTGATACATTTCTATCACAATGAACTTCTTCCTCTGATCCATCCGTCATCCCCGTTATAATTCCCCTACCCCCTTCCTTTCCTCCTCACTCTGACCGTCTCCTATAGCCTCCACTTATACCCCCTTGGCAGTGGTTAAGTTGGACAGAATATCTAGTTATGTTGACCAAAACGTTGATTTCTAAGTTAACCAGGGCTCGGAAAGGGTTACTTTTTAGTAACTTAGTTACTTTTTTGATCCGCGGTTACTAGCAAGTTATTTATTTTATGAGAAGTGAAAAATGTCAACATTTTCCAGTAAATTTGTCACTTCAGAGCCGGGAAAATTAGAGAATAACAATAAAATTAGTTAACCTTACTAGAAATTCTCGTTGAATTTACCCTAATTTCTGGTAACACTAACCAGAAAATATTCAACTGGAAACTTCTGTTACATTTAACCAGAATTTATAGTAAGGGCATATTTAAGATTCTATTCTAGTTGAATTAACTAGAATTCTGGTTGGTTCGACCAGAATTTTTTTTGAGTGTATATGTTACATATGTTTCCTATAAAGTCGTTATCTCTCAGGCTTATAGGCGTCAAGTTTATCATTCTCAGATATTTACATTTCATTCGTGTCAGTTTCAAGGAAAAAAATCGACTTACCATATTCGTTAAAGCTGATATCACATTTTATACAATCTTTTACGTTCAGGTGAAATTCGTCGATCAGATAAATTTGCTACTTGAAACCAAATCAATTTCCTTTTCTGGCTCATAACTAGAAAAAAGTACTTCCCTAATAAGTAAAAAAAATAGTATCTGAATTTTCGAGTGTTCGAAAACCAAAAAATTTCCGATTTGCGAAATAAAACCCAATTTGGGTAAAGCTGACCTTGAATTACGATATTACTCTGAAGGGATTTAAATTTTTTTCTCCCTCACGGGATTGCAATGAAATTATAAAGAACATAAGGAAATTAATTACATTCAAAGGATTTTAATAATTTCAAGGAACGTCAACAAATTTGGCAGAATTTTCTAAAATTCAAGAGATTTCAAAGAATTGCGAATGACTTCCAAAATTTTCTAACGCGATTTTGAGAAATTTTTAGGCAACTTTTTATCATAAATTAATAAAATGGAATATCAATTAAGGTATTTAAACAAAATTGAACAGTTTTAGACAAATTTATTAAATCTTCAAGGATTTAAAAGATTTCTAGATATCTGAGTGGTTTTTTTAGATAACCTTAATGCATTAACAAATTTCAAATTACATTGAATGGGCTTCAAGTGATTTCTACATATTTTAATGGATTATTACGATTTCCAAAGATTTCAATGGATTTTAACAGATTTCAATGAATTCCAAGAGTACTGAAGCAAATTAAATAAATTTTGTATGAAGGGATTTCTACGGATTTCAACAATTTCAAGGGATATGAAGGAATTTAGTTTACTTAATTTATTTATTTAAATAACAAGCACGTAGTTTAATTACAAATGTATGAAGCAATAATGAGTGTTTAATTAAAATTTAGTGGATGAATAAACCTTATCTAAACTTAATATTTTATTGCTTCCTCTTAGGGGAAATTCGTTCACGATGAAAATTTTTGAACTTCATTTTGCGATGGACTCATTACGATGATCCAGCGAAAGTCTCGTGCAACCCGAGCACACGGAGCTACCCAATGACGACTAGATGAACAGAATATTCTGGATATAACCGCCGCAAATCTCTTATAAGGTCTTTATGTCTCTTTTTTTCATTCTTCTTAGCTGTGATGATATAGTCGGCTGGTGCCGAAAATTCGATAACGAACATGGTTCATTTCTCTATGTCAAGGTGAGCTATGTCAGGCTTCGAGTGGTATCAGGGCTAATGTTTTGGCTGAAAATCCGTGCCCGACTTCAATCCCGGTGATTTAAGGGAAGCAAACATTCACTGTAAGTCTCGGGTAATACGTACCACTTTTCAATCTGAAATTAGCAACGTAAAATAGTACTAACGATGGCTTCAAAACAAGACGATTTTGTATTATAACAGAAGGCTAAAAAAAATGAGGCTGAATTAATTTGGAACCATAGTTTTTACAGTGTTATCTCAAATGACATCGACTCATCCCTAACATTTCTGTGGAAGATGATGTGCATCCTCTTGTCGAGGAGCTGCTCGCGGATTATTAAAATTGGGCTACTTGATCGTCAGTTGAATAAACAAATACACTAAATATTATTTAATCCCTAAACTTCTCTAGTTATCCATTGAAATTTCTCGAAGCGGAAAAAAATTGAAATCCTAATGGGGCTAGACTTTTTGATAGTCAAAATCTATAGAAGGGTTTAAGTAGCACCTTTCATTAAACGACAGATTTCGCTTAAACGATTATATAAATTGTGATATCAGTTATAACGAATTTAGTAAGTAAATTTTTATCTCTGAAAATGTATCTAATGAAATGTAAATATCTGAGGCCAATCTAGACGCCCGTCATCTATGCGAGAAAGATTGTATTGATTATTATATATTCTGATAAAGCACTAGTATATTCTCCAGTAACACTGTGAATTAAATTCTTCATTAATACAATAATTATTTTTTCCTTCAATCAAAAATATGAGGATTGCTTCTATTCTCGTCTTATCCCTGTCGGTGATCCTCAATTCAATTGGTAAATATAATAAAATAATATATCTATCATTTTATTTACGATTGTTTCAGCTATACATAAATCAGAATTTGTGAGATTTAATCTACCTTAAATCCCAATTTCTATTTTCTTTAACACCTTATTTGAGTTTGTCCGAAATGAGTACGAATTTATAAAAATGGTATTCGAGAAGTGTCTCTATCGATACGAATGTTGCACCATATGGAACGCTTACAAATAAAAATTAGTATGCCATAAGGGTTTAACCCATAAATGATCGAAAATGAGATTATTGCCTCAAAAAATAAACAAATTCTAATAGACAACCTGACGATACGATTTTTTTATAATCTGATATTTTAATTTCTTTTCGTTAACATGCCATGTGGTAATAACTATCCAATTGCGCTTAGGACCCTTCTGCGCATGCGCAGTCGCAACAAGCTAAAGAGCTGATGACGACTGAGAAGTTTTTAAGCGAAAAGTTTCTCCTCAAATTTCCTGAAAAACTAATGAAATTCTTCAATAAAACTTTTTGGGATTCAATTCAGTTTTATCGATACTGATTTATATGCGATACACTTGATCGTGAACTTTTTTTCTTTGTCTGCGGGATTCTAAAAAATTCCAAAGCACTCCAGGTAAATTCCAACAAGTTTGAAAATTTTTTTTCGGCCCAGGGTCATATCACATTACAAAAAATTGTTATCCAAATTTATATTTTCCATCTGTGATGTTATATTCTAAGTTAAAAAACCTTTCTACCCTCCAAAACGTCTTAACGTTTGGGGAAAATGAAGGAATGTTCAGGGACATTCATTAAATCTTGAAATCGGCAAAATATGATTACAAACAAGGAAAATTTAATCATCTGTTTCTTGTTGCAGAATTCAGTTCACATTTCGATTGTTTGCCTAATGGTGCCCCTATTCCGTATAATCCTCGTTCCAGCTTTTCTTGTTCTTATGACAGACATCGTTCTCCTGAAAGGTTTTCTCAACTTATTTATTTAATTATTGAAATGTACTCTATTAATATATTTTGATTTGTTAGTAATGAAGCATCTAATCCTTATTTATAATACAATCAAAAAAAGTTGTTATTTACATATTTATTTTAATTATAAATAATATTTTCTCCTGCCAGATCTGATTCTTCAGTTAGGTCTTCTCCTCCTGCTGAGCCTTCTTTTCGTTCAAGGACCAAGTCTCCTCCTGCCAGTCCTTCTTCTTTATACATACTTGGATTCAATCTTGATCAACTTAGATTCATTCGGCTCATCCCCCCTACGAATCCGAATCGGCAATTCGAAATTCGAAGATACACTTTTCCTCGCGATACACCAATTGTATTGAGGGGAAAAAATCACTATGAGCCCATTTCAAACGAAGAAAAAACTGTATTGTCAACGTCCAGTGGTGATGTCTTTGCAATATTGGACAAAAATGATAAGCTTCTTCGCGGAATATATACAACAAGATATCACATTGGATTTCCGGTTAAAAAGCGTGTGAAAATAAATATGGACAGTGGCGAGATTGAAGATATGACTCCAAATGAAATACAGGAATCTCTCTTAGGCTCACGTTACCCAATCTTAAGGATTTATAGAATAGTAAATGTAAAAAATGTTTCATGCTATTAATACTTTCTTTAAAAATTCTGCTTACGAGATCTCACATACGTTAATGCTGAAAACCTGATTTGTTACATACTGCGTCAGTATGACTTTTAGTGGCTCTTTTAGGTTTGTTGTTTTGAATATTCTGGAATTTTGTAAATAATAATTTCCAAATAAAGAATTTTAATTATACGTATGTATTTATCTATACATAAATATTACGAGTTTCCTGCGCCATCAACTTGAAGAATCAAAATTTCCATCCAAAGTAATTTTGATTTATGAGAAAAATGATTTCAATTAAAAATGAAATCTAGATTTCAAATATGTCGGACAATAATAAACGTTTTAAAAACCTTCAAAAAGTTCAAAGAGAATAAGAAATTTTAAGGTAAACTATACAATGATTTAAACTTATTTCAAAAGGTTTCAAAATTTGTCACAAAGAATCTGGAGGATTAATATACAATAATAATAATATATTCATGTATTGCCTAGAGCGCAATTTACCTTGAACTGGTCAAAAAAATTTCCAAGTTTCTTGCTGAAATTCAAAAAGATTTTCAAAGATTTCGCAGGTATGTTAAAAAACATTTCTTGTTAAAAAGGAATGAATTATGTAGAACACCTGATTACTTCTGTTCACCATATCTCGAGAAGCAAAAGAGCTAAAGATCACGAAATTTGGAAGAATTGTATCACCGATTAATAGCTACGTGCGGTGTGGTTGAATTTTTAGTACTGTTTTCCTTTCACGGAGTTTGAAATATGTCGGTTGATTTTTGTCAATAAAATTAATGATGTTAACAAGATAGTGCGGAGCTTCATTAATGAATAAGCTATGAAGCAAATTGCCTACAAAAAATTGTCTTTTGGCGACGTTAAGAAGTCCTGCTCTTTCTCTATACTGGGTAATGTGTTCACTTTTAGGGATGTTAAAGATGAACCGAAGTCAACTATTAAGCGTACGCTCAAGCTTGGCATTCGGCTCATCAGTAATATCGCCAAATACCACACAGCCATACTTAAAGAAAGGGAGGATAAGGCTTTTAATTAGGAGGATACGCGTTTGCATAGGAAGTGATTCTTAATTCCTATTCAGCTGCCGTAGGACTCTAAAGGGTTTTTTCGAAATCTCCGCAACGTTTTCATTTTAAGTAAGAGAGCGTTTCCGCAAAGGGAATGATACGCTCATCGATCAAGAGAGGAGAACGGGCTGCAATTGTTTCAAGTGATGCAGAGGAAGAAGGTCCTATGATTATAGCCATAGTTTTAGCAGGGTTAGTAGTGAGGTTACTAGCAGGTGCAAGCTTCGATCCCTGAGAGATATCATTTTTAACCTCCTCACAATCAGATTGTTCAGCATTGCTAATTTGTAATCTTTCAGAACGATTACCAAG
>CAKNWT010333599.1:0-15849 GCA_932066315.1 Andricus coriarius
TCATACTCTTGTAATACCCTTCTCGATTATCCTCAATTCTATTGGTAAATATAATAATATAATGTATTTATAATTCTAAGTATTCATTTCTAACCTATACGAATATCATTCCTTGTTATATTTAAACCGCAAACTATTCCGGGAAGTCCAGAATTTGTGTGCTATTAGAAATTTAATTCAAAAAGTAACTCTATTGATATGGAATTTATAGGCTTTTAAAGAAGAAATGACTTTGAGTTTACGTGAAAGCGAAATTTGGCAATTGAACAACAGTGCAAGTGCCACGTATGTACTTCCACATATGGTAGAATCCTAACTGATTAAGTCGAAATTTACATTGCGTACGTCTAACCTAAAGCGATTAAATCTCTAGCTAGATTCGTCTGCGTGCAAATATGGTAAACTCCTAACTGTGTACGTCAAAATTTAAAGGTGCACATATGGTAGTCTTCCAAAATGCACTTCTAATTTGAAACGATCAAATGTCTCATTAGATACGTCCACGTGCACATACGGTGCACTCCTATACCTTGCAACATTTGTTAATTGTTGGTCAGCTGAGATCGCTCGGAAGGATATATTTGTGGCCGCTAGAATTGACCTACTGATTCTTGAACTCCAATTTCTTCCATATGAGTCTTGACTTACGCATTTTAAAAATTGAATTATCCTAGGAAATTTTTTTATTATTTCATCTTTAATATGTCTGTCGCATTTTTAACGGCCTCTACGAGCGTATGTACGTTCAAAAAAGGTGATTGTTTAACTTGATTTTGATTGAGCCTGTTCAGCAACTCAAGTCCAATTACACAAACTGGATTAAGTGTTGAGAGGACATTAAAACTAGCCCTTACCACCCTGCGTTGGAAAATTACTACTAAGGGCACCCTAGGAATAAGGATAAGGTTGTTTCCCTATCGGTTTATGTAGCAATACTTTTCAAAGTTAGCAAGTTTATAAATTTAAAATAATTTGCAGCCAGAAATTCGCAAGAAATGAAAATTTTTGGGGATCTGATGTCTAAAAAGCCAACGATTCTATCGAGTTAAACTCCTATCCGTTACGATTTATTTCAATGACCAATCAAGAAAAGAATTACATTAAAATGTTTCTGATTATCTGGACTAACTTGAGCGCGGATAGGGTTACGTGCACGCCTGTTCCTAAATTTCTAAATTATTTATCATGAGCCTAAATTGTCTTCATGATATCCTACAAATCTTATTCTAAACGCAAGTGTTCCTCTCTAATAATATATTCAGGAGCTTTGTTTTTTAAGCTTTAATCTCGCTCTGTTGTCTTTCTTCTACTTTTATAAATTAGGTATCATTTTAACTCATGTAGGTGCGATGATGATATTAAAATTTCACTTAATTTGCCTAGCACTTTACTTTATGTTTCAGTTTAAATGTGAGCTCAGGACTCTAGAGCAAAACTAATTACAACTTCTCAAAAAGGAAACTCCAATAGAATTCTAACTTGTTTTATCGGTTTATTCCATTTAATCTAGTTGAAACTTGACATTTCTGTTACCAGGCGGTTTAGTTTCCTAGTCTTAGCCCTAGTTGAGAAGCTCGCTCTGATTACCAAGTGTCAAATTTTTGTTAATGAACTGGAAAGTTTTTATGTTGTTACTCAATGTGGAAGGTGCTCGTCTTTAGATCAAATTATCGAATCAGTATTCAAACTTGAGAAATAATTCATTGGTAGCATCTAATTTGCATTTAGATAATTTCCATCACCGTTTATTTCTTCTTGAATACTGCTTCCACGATTCTAGACTACCAGCTTTATATTTTATTTCATCATATTTTATGTATCCTATGCAACCCTAGCACTAATTCTACTTAGGATTCAAAGTTTATCGAACCATGCTTGTAATTATATTTTTGCTTATGTATACTCTGTTCCTTAGAGGGCTAATTAGCTCTAGGAACTTTATGGAAATAAATTTATAAAAAAATGAGTTTTATCGAATTACTATGCACGTAAGAAAGCTAGATATTTTATGTGCACCCGAAACAAAGAAAAGGGATGTGTCGGTGAAGATATAGAAAATGGGGAGTTAAAAGCGTACTTGAAAAATGATCAGGAGTAGATAGTGAATGAAAGAGCAAGGCAGCATCTCAGGGATCAAGGATTTGTATCTTCCAGATTGTTGTGGTTTATAATGAAAGCAGGAATGAGAAGATTATTTATCATAGCGTGCTACTCCCAGTTGATGGTGAAAAAAACGAAGTAAAAACACGTTCTGGGACACTTTATATGATACTATAAGTACTTGCGATCATGGTTAAAGAATCATTCTACTATGAGATATGAATGGATGAATGGGCGTCTAATATCAGGGTAAAGATAGGGTGATAGGTAAATTTGAGGATCCAAAAAAAATGTTACCGGAGACAGATTAGTTAGCTTATGCTTAGAAAAGGGCTTATTTATTACAAATACTTGATTTAGGCATAGATGAGGCAACTTAGGAGGCGCTAATAGACAATAAAGATATAGAGGGCGTATCGACTATGCTCCGTGATGTCATTGTTAGGAGTTCAACTGAAGTTTTTGATACTGCGGTAGTAGGAAGAATATGTGGTGATGCTTAATGGAATAATGAAATCCGCGTAGCTTCCACCAAAAGAAGCAAGCGTATCACAGGAAGTTGAACATCATAGGCCTTACCGATGAGGAGAGAAATAGATTTGAAAATAATTACAGACAGAAAAAGAGGAAATTAAAGATAAAATCAATACAGAAAAAGGGAAGAAAATGCAAAATGATTTTGAAAGAAGCAAGAAACTGCTTTATGAATTGGCCTTGATCATTATGAAGGAAGATAAAAGTACAGAAAAAGTCGGCACGAGAAATAGCAAGGGTTAAATGCTATATGATACAGCTGGGGGACTAGACGCTTCGAGACTCTTTTGAGGAATGATTCGAAGGTGAAGCTATATGGCAACACGAGTGTAAAAGTAGAAAATGGTCCTCTTTGAGAAAGAATGTGTTGATCTCGGGAGAGTGAGGGTACGTGGGTTATCGTTCGCAGACGATAAGATTATTATAACAAAGTCAATCGAAAACTTGCAAAGAATGTCGAAAAAACTAAATACAAGCTTAAAAAACATGAGGCTCCAAATTAACGTAAATAACACAAAAATTATAGTGCTTAAAGGAAAGGGTAAGAAAACAATGTGCAACATTGTCCTAAACGTTGAGAGAATACAAAAAGTTGATAGGTACGTATACATTGGTAGCGTATTCACTAATGCCGGTAAGATAGATCGAGAGTTAGGGAGGCGTGTAAACGAGGGCAAAGAGGTCATCTCTAAAACAGGATCCATTATCAGAAGTAAAATTATATCAGGTAAAGCTAAAAGGGCAATATATAATTCTATACTTCCACAGACTGTGATATACGGTAGCGAGACCTGGACATAACAAGAAAAGGATAAGAGTAAAATTATCGCGATTAGAATGAAATTCCTGCGCATAGTCTGTGGCAAAACACTAATGGATGAAGTGAGTAATGAGATAATATTCAAAGAATTTGGTGTAGAGGAGACACTAGTTGACATATCTGAAAGAAATTTGTTAACATGGTTTGAGCATGTTGAGAGAATGAAAGATGAACGACTGACGAAACAAGTATATCAAGGTAAAGTAAATATTAGCATGCCCAGAGGCAGACCGCGGAAAGTATTGCTTCAAAGTGTGAATGAGACCCTAATTCAAAGAGACACAAGAAGCCATAGAAACATAAGAGCTTGCATGAGAAAATGAATGGTCATGAGGGAAGCTAAAGAGGTGCGCCAAAACAGAAAAGTGTGGCGACAAATAATTTACAAGAAATGCATGTGGAAGTGTCCGTAGAATGAATGCCTGCAAAAAAAGACTCTGTATACTAATAGGCCCGGGTGGAGAGCTTTACGACGGCTTTGTAAATCTCTTCGCTGGAATGATCGAATTTTGGGAGAACTGACCACGTACCAAGTATGTACGTCCACATATGGTACATTCCTAATAGTATACGATGAAATTTACATTTCAGAATACCATGCAAATACCATGCAGGTTCTCATCTGCGTAAAGAGTAGCAAATAGTATTGCCTTCTTTTGCAACTATTTGCCTCAAGTGTAATCTACACATGTAAGAGCAGACTTGCTAGGTGTTGTTGCTCAGGCACCCCTTGTTAATCAAACACCAACAACTTTAAGTACTCTGGATTCTCACCGCTCGACCCTTGGATTAAACAATGATCTCTAGAAGTTCAGTCGACTTCTCAGAAGGATGACACATCCAACAAAACGCTTGATGAAGAGATCCTAAACGTGATTGGGAAATGTTATTCGGAAGAAAGGGTTTTAGCTCCAGCAATGCACAAAGAATTTTCAGTCTGTTGGCTGGAAATACTTCAGGTAGGCTTATCTAAGGAGGAGAAAACGGAGATCGTTAAAAAATATCCAACAACCAGCACAGCCTGCATATATGTAGTGGGAAAAACAATTTCAACCCTAGTACAGCGGGATTTAATTACTGGAATTCCTCTAATAGAAGCTCTGAGCGACTCTTGTCGTTTACTCGCTGATCTTCAAAGCAATGAATCTCAAGTTAGAAAAAGTCTTATTTTGACCCACTTAAATACAACGCCAAAGGATGCTTAAAATTAACAACAACTGACGAATTCTTATTTGACAAGGATTAGGCAGAAAATTTGAAGTCAGCCACGGTTTTGGAGAACACTTCTAAGACTCTAAAATCAATAAAGAACCAGGATCCGGGAAATTCAAAAAACTTCAAAGGCCCGCCCCGTTGACAAAAAAAATCTTACCCATCAATGCTAGGCGGGCAGAAGAAATCGTAGCGGGTCCTACCACTCCAGAAGGGACTCCTTGAGTGGAACGACCCTAACCTCATACAAATTAAGTTTTTTAACATTACACGCGAATGTACTATTCAATTTTTTGCACAATTTGTTGGCTTCATTCTAGCTTGTAGTCCAGCTATTATAAATAGTTGGGTTTACACTAAAGATTTTGAAAGACAGCGATTCCTAGCCTTGAAATATAGCAGACGAAATTATGATGCACTAATGACTGTAAAACCTGATATATAGTGGTGGCAGTCTCACATATTATCTAGCAGTAACTCCATTGAAGGCCTTGTTCTTCAGAAAAGGAACGCCAATATCCAATTAATGCTTGGACATGGTGTGAGAGTCGTAACATCTGGATCTTTACTTCATATATAAGTTCGCAGGATAATTCTAAGGCCGATTTTGAATCAAGAAAATTGAAAAAGGAAACGGAATTTGAATTAGCCTCTTTTGCTTTTAATGATATCGTCAACAAATTTCGAACACCGGGCAATAACTTATTCGCTAATCGTACAAATACGAAGTGTATTCTCTATGTATCCTAGAAAAAAGGTCCTTGGTCTGAGACAGTTGACGCATTTACTCCTAATTGGAAATTATTTTTCTTTTATGGTTTTCCAACGCTTATTCTTATTCTGAAAACTCTAAGGAAAATGAAAAGGGATCAGGCGGAAGGTATTCTGGTAGTGCCTGATTGCCCTGCTCAGCTTTGATATCCACTGCTTGAATACATATTGATTTGCACTCTAATTAAATTTAACCCAGAATTAAATCTTGTTATTTGTACTTGGAAAGGGGTAAAAAAACCACGGTCAACAACGAGAGAACGCGGGTGGTAAAAAAATAGTTCAAAATTGGTAAGGTAGTTTATCGACCTCACCCATTACTGTTTGCCTCACAATATTACTACAAGAGTTTCATGATATACCTACATACGATTCTCTGCTAGAAGAAAAAATTAATACTATATTTCTTTTTGCAGAGTTAAGTTCACAGTTCGACTGTTTACCTAACGGTGATCCTCTTCCTGGTGTTCCTGGCCGCGCACCCTCTGATTCTCCTGCCAGGTGTCCTTCTTCTGCCGAGCCTGCTCTTCGTGTCAGGTCTAGGTCTCCTCCTGCCAATTCTTCACCCGCCACGTCTCCTCCTATCAGGCATCGTTCATTGCTCATACTTGGATATGAACTTCATCAAATGGGACTTATTCGGCTCATTCCTAACACCAATCCGCATCGTCGATTCGAAATTCACAGATACACGTTTCCTGCCGATAAGCCCATTGGATTAAAGGGAAGAGGAGTATTTGACTTTAGGCCTATGCCAGCGGAAGAACAAAAAGTATTAACAACATCCACTGGTGACGCCGTTGCAATACTGGAAACCAATAGATTTCTTCGTGGAATATTTCATCAACAATCGAGAAAGCGGGCCGGTATAAACATGAGAAGCGGTATGGTTTTTGAATTGAGCCCAGAGTTAGTTAAGGAAACTCCATTAGGCGAAAAACGCCCGATCCGAAAGAATTTTGAAGCGATAAGTTTAAACAACGTGTAAATCACAATTCTCCACAACATTAATTTATGGTGTTGAATTGTAAAGGGACTACTCTTATATTTTTGGTTAAAAATTAATCTCTTTTGGTTAAGAATTATACTGTTTGGCTGAAGATTGAAGTTTTACAATAAAAAATCGTTTCTTGTTTTATTGAAAATAAATGGCCTTACTGCAAATTTAACTCATCCACCTTTCGGTTGGAACGTGATCGTTTTTAGTTTAAAATTAAACTTTGTGGTTAGAAATGCAACTTTTTCGTTTACACTTTTTTTCAACACAATGAATTTAAGACGCTTGCACATAAATTAATGAGATTTGGTTGGTTTATTTACATTATTAATGTATCAAAACCGACCAAATCATTTTAAATAGATTTGCTACGTTTTTTTAGCACTTTTTTTTAGTAACATAGTTCAAAGTTGAAGCAAGAGTATAAAAGATTTTTCGATATTATACGAATCGAGTGACTTAAATATTAATATATATTATTGATGGATATGAAAGTTATGTTCATTTATATTATTTTAAAAATTGATTATTATGGTAAGTATTCTCATGTTTACGTAATTTAAAGTTGATTCAAGAATGAACAGGATTCGTTGATTTGATATCAAACAATTGACCTATAAACTTAAAACACTTCATTAAAGATTAACCTTTTGGTATGGACTTGGCACAGTGGGCCAGAATTCAAACTTCCTGAAAAACCCCCAGAAAGTCGATACTTATCTCTAAAATTAATTTCAGAGAGATAATAGCTAGTCAACTACACCTGTGCCGTCAGCGATGTACACAGTGAAGCATTGTAGGAACAGCCCTGGTGAAAGTATCGGATAGGAATTCATCCCGAACCAATCCGAAGTCATCCGAATCATTCAGGAATCTATATTCGAATCAATCAGAGTTAATTCGAACCAATCCGAAAAAAATTACATTTAGTTCGATAAAAATCGGTCAAAAATTAATCCGACACAATCCAGTTCAATCCGAACTTCCAGTCCGAATAAATCCAAAACAAATTTTCAATCCGAATGAATCCGAACTCGGATTGACCTAAAACGATTTTCAATCTGAATGAATCAAATTCAATCCGAACTCGGATTCATTCGGATACGTTCGGATTGAAAATTCAGAGTTGTGCACTGGGAAACCCGAATCTGGGATTTCCCATCTTTGAAATACTTCGAACTAATTCCATCCTAAATTGGACCCACGATTAA
This sequence comes from Andricus coriarius, assembly GCA_932066315.1. Classification (NCBI taxonomy): domain Eukaryota; kingdom Metazoa; phylum Arthropoda; class Insecta; order Hymenoptera; family Cynipidae; genus Andricus; species Andricus coriarius. The sequence continues at coordinate 7,646 of CAKNWT010333599.1, forward strand.
TTATCAGTGAAACCCTTTAAATTAAGGACATACTTAATTTTGAATTCACATCAAAGCGCACAACCCCTTCTTTCACACCACTACGCGGAGATCTCAGAGACGAATCATCACCTAGATTTTATTTGATTTTTCAATCGAATCAATAAACCGGTAAGTCCTAATTCTAATAACTCTACATTTATTTCTCTAACTCCCTTGGGCCAAAAATATATGAGTTTCCTTCATTTTAAAGGTGCTGGCCAAGAATTAGAGAAAAGTCTACACGTCTTCCTTCAGCTTCTTGTGTTGAGCTCTTCATAATCAATAAGTTGTTATTATGATTTACTGTAATAAATTGTTGAATCTCATTTATAACTTATTTTCTGGCTACTCTTTCCCCTTCCCTGTGCGAGATATTCAATCTCAACCAAAACGAGGAACTTAATTAAAGAGGAAGTATTTTGTGTTTTCTATGACGTAACAAGACTTCGAATTATTTGCTATCAAAAAGGACTGTATAGGGCATTGGTGAAAGACAGAAGCCTTGAAGAACCAAATACATAGACCTTTTATTATTATTTTTGTAGTTGCAAGATACTTGTAACATTCTAAGCAAGGCGACTTCAAACAAACAATATTACATTTTACCTTCACATTTGTTTTAATTGAGGTAATGGCGTGGATGATTGTGGTTTACAGGAATATCTACATGTTCTATTTTAAAATTAAACTTGATTTTGGTATAGGATCCTACTGGAACTTCCTTGATTTCATTTCGCGTCATTTTAGAAACCGTGCCGCTTCCTATGTTTATTTTCACCCGTCTTCTATATGAATCAGCAGCATAAATTCCAGCAAAAATTTTACTAGTTTCTAATATTGCAAATACGTCACCATCAAATGTTGATAATACAATTTGTTCTTGGTTTGGAATTAGCTCATATTTATTTCTTGCTACGGATAATGTGATTCCTTTTTCAGCAGGAAAAGTGTATCTTCGCAGTTCGAAGACCCGGTGCAAATTCTTATTAGGAGTGAGCCGAATAAATTCAAGTTCTTGAAGTTCATATCCAGATCCGTCTGAAGAAGGAAGCCTGGTAGGTAGAGTACTGCACCTGACAGGAGATCTGGACCTCCCGCGAACTGGTGACTTAGCAGGAGGAGGCCGCCTTTCCGGCGAAGAAGGTCTGGCAGGCGAAAGAGACCTGTCAGGAGTATCAGGTCGGTCCGAAAAAAAAGAAGGCCTGGAACGCGGAACACTAAGAATAGGCTCGCCTGCAAGAAGAAACGGAGAATTACATTATTTACATTCATATTATTTTTTAAAAGTACTTTGGAATGTCAATGTATCTTAACCGTGACTTGGGAAGAATGAAGCGATTTCTTTACATCGCACTGAGATAAAAATATGAATCTAAACCGAAAATTTTTTAAACGACTTACAAATATTCTGGACAATAATGTAAAAAATTATTTGTTTATTAATAAAGTTAAATAACTTTGTTGGGCCTAGGCCACATGCATATCTTACTCTAGGCATTGCAAAGTAAAATAAGAACAACTTGGATTAAACATATTTCTATTTAAATATAGTTCACCCCAACAAAGGAAGTAAGTTATGTCACTGTTCGAGAAGTTTTAGTTTTAAGGTAGTTGTCTAACAACGGGAAGGCCCTATTGCTCTATCGCACTACATTCTCATCTTTTTACGGAGTTTTTCCAGGTAGATATTCCACAATTCTGCTCGCTTCCTAGACTTAATTGTGCTTGTAGGACAATTGTTCGTATATGTGACGTGCGTCGAAGTAAGGGAAGACTGACGAAATCTTCCCTCTCCAGTTACCTACATTCTCACGCATATAGTGGGGCGGCTCATGGACGGGGTATAGATGAGATGCGGAGATGTAGTCATGAGTGGTGGGAGGTGTTTCACGGGATCTCGAGCTCTCGAGCGAAAGCCCGATTTTTCGGATACCTAAAAACTTAATTATTAGAATAATAACCCTCGGAAATTTTTTCCGATGGTTTCATTAAAAAAGAGCAACTCAAAAACTATCGAAAGGTGTAAAAGCCTTGATTTCGATTATTTTAGAGTAAGCCTTCTTTCTTCGGCGCACGTCACGTATGATGTAGTCAGAACCCTTCGCAGAAAATTCGCGGCGTGCTCTAAGTCATCAATGGTACCATAGCTTGTGTGAAATTCCGCAAGCCTCCCTTTGAGTTCCACTTTGTATGAGTCCCAAAGTGTATTTCTGGGGTTTCTGATCTCGGAAACCACCGGGTTTCCTAGGGTCAATCGAAACACGTTATATTTGTTGTCCGAGAGAGACTCCTCATCGGAGACTATCCAGCCCACTACCTTGTTCCTCAGTATACCTGAGCATAGAGTCAAATCGAGAACCTCACTCCTGTTTTCAGTGTGGAATGTGGGAGTATCTACTTTTAGGAGTGCGTTGTACGCGGAAATTTATGATAATTCCTTATTTATAGCCGCCTCTTTGGATCTAAAGTCAACAAGTGACACTTCGCAGTTGTTACCCTCCTCCAGGGTAAAGTAAGATATACTTGACCTTTCCTACACCCATTTCGTTCTGTGTGTCGGCCGCGACAGCGGTGATCACCCAGAAATTCTTAGTTTCCGGAAATTGACAGATCGGAATCTTTAAAATCATAGTTTTAATTTAAGCCAATAACACTGCAGAAATCTTTACGGGTACCCAAATGTGACAACAAATTTCTAAGCACATGTTACACATGAGGTTCTAAACAAATTCTTTTTCAACTTTTACCCTATTAGTACTATGTATCGACACTTTCATCTAAGATTTAAATAAAAGTTTGATTTTCACATGAACGGATGACCATCATGATTCTTTGATTTCTCCATGTAGATAAATCTTTTATAACCAAATTAAGTTCGCAGAAAGTCTGATCCTGACATTAAATTTTGGTTTTGCTTAAAAGTTGGCAGGATTATTGTCTTTCAATTATCATATATAAATTTCCCAGGGTGTCTGCATCGCGTTTTAGTCGGCCATCATTACTGTCGGTCGGCCTTCCTGCTTGGTTGACTGAAACACGATGCATTTACGCTAGGAGTTTTCCAGTCTTATCTAGGTTTATCTATTCTTATATAATTTTTGCAGTATATACTGACCGAGCACGGTTCTGTTCCATACTAAGTTACCGACAGTCAGTATTACTCTCGGTCGGTAATAAAAATGGCTGAAATGGATCAAAGCTGAGCCGGCATATGATGGATCTACCTTATCAACCGAACTAAACTAAACTAGAGATGAACATTTTTTGTAACTTTCCAAAACTAAGTAAGTGATTGCCGTGTACAATTTATAGTAAATTTCAGAGAAATTGAACTTACTTCTTTAAGTAAGTGCAATGAGTTTTTTTTGCTCTGTAACGTATCTGTAAGGAGTGACTTCGAAAAAGAAAGTTACCTACCGCTCACAGCTTGTTGGCTCGGTTGGCTCAAAGAAGGTAGCTCTAAAGATGACTGCCACCTCTTCTTAGGAGGAAGAAAAAGATGTGAGTCGCCCTGCGAACTTAATTCTGTAAGAACAATTAAAACCAATTATAAAAACTTCCATTTAGATATAAAAAAGGATGTGATTTTCTGAAAATTTTCGAAAAATTTGTAGAGGGGTGAATTACCTCAAAATTATTTTTGTCTACACAAAAATTGCCTTTTGAGGATTCTCTGGTGGCCGTACTGTAAACAACTTGACAGTCGATGTTACGTTGAGGAAACTTGATTTGAGGTTAAGAACTAAGCCATTTTTCACTCACGCGTATGATGTCATCTGTAGTAGTATAGTTATAGACATAGTCTAGATTATTGAATCCCCTTGCATTCCAAAATATAATTCGAGATGCTGGTATTGTTGTCGAACCGTTTATGAACTTGGGATCGATTTGGAGTTTTCATTCTTGGCTAAGTTTAATTTTTTTATTGAAATCTTTTCTGAAAGAATCTGAATTTGAAGGGCTACCTCTTGTCCCTTTCCTGCTGGCAGTGGAGCTTAAAGAAGATGTTGAGATTCCCCCATCAGGCTAATATGCATTCTTAGTCTTCTCTGCGACAATCTTCGCGGCTAAGGATACATCAAAATACTGATTATCCATGAATAGATGGGTTCCTTTAATCGTTGGGGACTTGCCAAGACTATCAAGGATTTGTTAATAATCTCGAAGCTTCTTGAATATTTCTGTTTGCTCATGAGTAAAGTTATTTGCGAAAGATACCTTCAGATAACGCCGATTTTTATCCTTCTTAAATAATTCATCTTTGACTCTTGAGTTTTTAAAAGTAACTGAAAGTTGCTGAAATTTCTGTCACAATTTAGGCAAGATGGACTCCTAAACGTGGTTCTATTGCAGATGAACCTGAAAAAAGTAGTCGAATTTCGGAGAAGTGGCAAAACAAAAACAAGTCGCTCGATCAGTGTTGTTAAACAACTATTCAGACAAGTAACATCAGAAAGTTAATTAAGGCTATAGGCAGGACAAGTAAATAAAGGAGGTACTTATATGGAAGAATTACATTGTATTTCAGATTACACGTTAAACAATGTATAATGTGCAATGTATGCTGGTATGACGGTCCACGATGTTCATCTACAAAACTTGGTTCTGCATGCTAAAAAAATTCTTGGTTATGAAGATAGACGATTCAAATCATCTGACTGGTGGGTGTGGCGGTTTAAAAAAAATCTCTTCGAATAACATCCAGAAAATTCAATAAATTTATCACGAGAAGAACATTATAAGAGAAGGAAACTTTGAAATTAAACGCGAACAATCCTTTGAACGAAGTGAAGCTGCTCATCACTCAATATGGCAGAGAGAATATTTATAACTCAGATCTATGTGGATTTTCATTAAAGATGCATTCAGACCGAACATTAGCAGTTGAAGGTACTCGACAAGTGGAATGTGTAGTCGAGTCTATTTCTTCTACAACTCACAGCTATACTATTCAGCCCACGATTTCAGCAGGTGGAGCGTCTGACAATGTAAACTTATATAATGGAAGTTACCTAATTTTATGGGAACATGCAAACAGTGAAATGCACTTATGGTGTTATTCTATAATCAAAAATAATTTTGCGGTAGTTCACCCCAGTTGTTTTCATTGTGAAAGAGACTGCTGCTATATGAGAAAAAATGCACTGCGTATTTAAAACCATAATTTTCGGGGACGGTTTTCATCCCAAAGACCTGATTTAGGCAGATAAGAAAAAACACGTAGCGCTTAGTTTTTCGAGTACTACATTATATGTCAGAATAAAGAAAATTGGAGGTGGACAATAACCAACATTTCCTTGTTAGTTACCCCCTGAAATTTTCGCAACCCCAGTTAGTTGATTCACCAATTATTTCCCGAATATTATTACTTTTGAAAATTATTCTTTCCCTCACTGCGCGAACCCCGGAATAGAAATTTTTGTGAACGCCATAGTAAATTAAGTGATTTTCGCATCAAATTAAAAATCGAAATCTTGAAATCAACTTGATAAGAAATTTTATGAACTTTTAACCGAAATTTTTAATGAACAACCGCGGTCATGTATCCTGACCATTCAATTTTGTAATTTTGACTTCAGATTTAAAATCAAAAACAGCAAAAAAAACCCAAGTACCTCCTTGACAATAATTTTGCATAAAACTGCTATGTCGCATTTTTTGGTATTTTCCAGGCCCAGTACAGAAGATAGAAGAATAAATATTGAAACATAAGTTACATATATACAAATATTCTTTATGTAGCGAAAAATTTTATAATAAACAGACTATGTGTTACTATAAACGAAACTTTTTTCATATTTAACCAAAAACTTCTATTTCCAAAAACTTTCAGAAGGTTAAAGACATCGTAAAACAAAATTCACCAGCCTCAGAAAGTGAATATAAATATAAAAATTATGAGTATATTCACCCGAAGTAAACTTACCGACAATATCCAGATTAACTGAAAATGTAAGAATTAGAATGTAGCTGACGATTTTCATTTTTTTCTCCGGTATTAGACAGATTTCCTGAATGTCGACTGATACTGACGTGGAAATGTTTACCACCGAAGCAAAAACTGCCACGTTTTGTAAATAGGCTCTATGTGCATATGAGTGATGGAGGCATGTAAGCCCTCAGTGTCTCTTTTGTAGAAATTTCTGTTTTTAATAGGTAAACATTGAGATATGAAATAATCACGTAATAGTTAAGAACCAAAGCATGTATTAGTCGTTTTCAAATCGAAGCCTCCATTCAATATGAATCTATGTGCTGTTGTTATAAACTATCTTGATTGTTTTTTGGGTTCAATAGTTATTGTTAACTTGAAATAAGGAACCAAAGCCTATAACGTTTACACTCAACATCTTTTTCCAATATTATAAGCAATGAAGATGAAAGAAATCATGAAGGTTACCAATTTTTGGACGAAAAATTCTGGTTTTCAGCAGCGTTGTCCATTCTTGTTTCAATCATCTCTAATCAGTAGATCCTAAACTTGTGCATCCATGGGACGAAGGACTCTCTCCTTAAGGGTTCTGAAGTTGTTCATGTAGGGATCCGTCATGATCAACAACTTGTGACACAAATCTTCATTGGTTGTAATCCGAATTATGGCGCTAAGGTAATAGAAAATGCCCCATTGCCTACCGACCAATTGACAGAAGAGTCCCAAAAGACAATTAGTAAGATTTTCGAGAGTAAAAGGGAATTCAATACCCTTAAAATCAGCGGATTGTAACCAATGAAGATTTGTGTCACAAGTTGTTGATGATGACTGATCCCTACATGAACAACTTCAGAACCCTTAAGGTGAGTGTCCCGCGCCCCATAAATGCACAAGTTCAGGATCTGCTGATTGGAGATGATTAAGACAAGAATGGGCAACGCTGCTGAAGACCAGAATTTTTCGTCCAAAAATGGGTAAGCCTCATGATTTCGTTTATCTTCATTGATTATGATATTGGAGAAAGATGTTGAGTGTAGACGTTTTACGATTCAGTTCCTCATTTCAAGGTAACATTAACTATTGAACCCAGAAAACAGATTTATTCTATCTTGTAGCATTATTGAGCTTTTAGATAATTTATCTTTAGCAAGTATTCGTTTTGAATCTACTTTAGTCGGTTTGATTCTAAATTTAACTGTATCGCTAAATCTTAGTTATAGAAACATGTCTGCAACCGTTGATTTTTGACGGATTTAATTTTCTCCGTTCAGGAAATTGGTCACAACCCTTGTTGATTTTAATTTTCTCCTAAATTCTGAATGTCCAGGATTTTCACATTTTTATTAATTTAGTTTCGCGACTTAAAAGTAAAATGCCATTTCGGTTTGTAATTTTAGAAAACGCATTGGATGAACTCCTATATTTAAGTAGGTTACAAATCTAACTATGTTTCACTACCTTACAATCCTCAACTGCATTTAATTGATTTCTTTAGATTTTAGAATGTGAAAGCACAATGAGCAATCAATTCCTATCAACAAAGTGTCTGAAAACAAAAACAAACATATTTTCGAATTCTCCGACCATTAAATAAGTAATTAAAATCTTAATTTAAATGTTTCGAACAGAATGGACATTTTCAATGAGAAACCAAATCAGACAGTGGTATAGGGTGCCTCGTTCGTACAAAATGTAACGCGAACGAGAATTCTAAAGAAACTGAGATCCGGGAAAATTAAAATCATAATGACGAACCCTACAGCAAGTAACTCTACAGCAATCGTCCACGATAGCCTTTACTTGGAAGTCGCCGCTTCAATTCTAATCCAAAATAATAATTCGGATGAGGTCATAACGAGACAAATAGTCGGAAACATGGTCTCAACTGCATCCAAAAACACGGGCGCTATCCCTAAAATAATATATAAATAGGTCACGGTAGGGGTTTCGCGAGAAAAAATGTGGAAACCCCAATGAATAAAAATAGGTCAGATGAAAACAGATTAACTCGAAATAACCAACCCAAACTCGATGAAATTACTCAAATCCGTAACAGAACCTTTGACTCAACAAACAATACTTTTTGGTAGTATAACGGAAATTTACCCACAATAGGCGCGTCCGTATGAAGAAGTAAGATAAGAAAGGAAACAAACAAAACAGTTCACCTAGAAAATATAAATAGGTCAGAAAATCGTCCCTAAACCAACAACGAAACTTTTGATTTCAATTCCTTTTTGGAAAACAATAC